>CM067584.1:5175698-5201967 GCA_034336665.1 Luscinia megarhynchos
AGCCGAATGCATTAGCATGCCTGGCAGCTGCTCACAGAGGTGTACAGCCAACCCTGGAACTACAGGAAACTTGCAGGTGAAAGTCCTGGAAGTGCTTTATCTAGTGTGTCCACCTCCAGGAGGGAAATGGTGGGGCATCACCATGCAGGCGCTGGGTGAGTCCATGAGTGCCTTATCACATTGGTCACACCTCGGGGAGGGAATAGAGGCAGGCATCCCAACTGAGGCTTCAGGAGTGAGTCCCTCACTGCCTTATCCCCAAAGTACGTACCTCTGGGAGAGAATGGGGTAAGGGCACATCCCAGCAGAAGGGTTTCTGGTGAAGTCCTCAGAGTCCATCGAAATTCCACCTTTTGTACTAGGAAGAGGATTTTTTGCACCTCAGAGCCACAGCAATGGGGATATCCCAGCAGGGCTTTGGGTGAGTCCTGAGTGCTTTATCCCAAATTTTGTCACCTTTGGGAAGGGATTTTTGCACCTCAGAGCCACAGCAAAGTGGGGATATCCCAGCAGGGCTTTGGGTGAGTCCTGAGTGCTTTATCCCAAATTTTGTCACCTTTGGGAAAGGGATGCCTGGAGCTGCAGTGTGTGCATCAGGAACCAGGTGAGTCCTGAGTTCTTTATTCAGTCCATAGGGGCAATTTTAGCTACTGCAGGCTCTGAGGAACATCCCAGCAGGGCTTTGGGTGAGTCCTGAGTGTTTTATCCCAAATTTTATCCCCTTTGGGAAATTATTTTTTCACCTCAGAGCTGCAGCAAGGTGAGGACATCCCAGCAGGGCTGTGGCTGAGTCCTGAGCATTTTTATCCCAAATTTTGTCCCTTTTGGGAACCCATTTTTGCACCTCAGAGCCACAGGAAAGTGAGGACGTCCCCGCAGGGGTTTGGGCAAGTTCAGAGCATTTTTATCCCAATTTTCACCCCTTTGGGAACTGATTTTTGTACCTGGGAGCTGCAGTGGGGTGGGGACATCCCAGCAGAGGCTTGGGTGAGTCCTGAGTGTTTTATCCCAAATTTTATCCCTTTGGGAACTGATTTTTGCACCTCAGAGCCACAAAAAAGTGGGGACATCCCAGCAGTGCTTTGGGTGAATCCAGAGCATTTTTATCCCAAATTTTATCTGCATTTTTGCACCTGGGAGCTGCAGTGGGGTGGAGACATCCCAGCAGTGCTTTGGGTGAGTCCTGAGTGTTTTATCTCAAATTTTATCCCCTTTCGGGAAAAGTGATTTTTTCACCTTGGCACTGCAGCAAAGGTGTGAACATCCCATTAGGTGGGAACACTGCGCCCAGCACCCAAACCCCAAACCCCTTCCCCAGGGTGCAGAGCTGACTGAGGAGTTGCTGAGGGCTGTTTGTGCCTCCCTGCAGGCAGAGCCAGTCGTCGGGGCCCTGGCTGGCTGCCAGCTACGGCGTGCAGGGGCAGAGCAGCGCGTGGTGCGCCAACCCGGCTTCCGCGTGGAGCCGAGAGCCCCTGGCGCCACAGCCCAGCGTGGGGCGGCGCACCACCAGCACAGCCCATGCTTGCTTCCCAGCACGGCAGGAAAAGCAACAACAAACCCGGGGATGGCACAGCCCTGCCCTTGCTCCCCAGCGCAGCGGGAAAACAAAGCAAAACAAAACCGGGTGGCACAGCCCTGCCCTTGCTCCCCAGGGGAAAAACAAACAGACCGGGATGGCACAGCCCTGCCCTTGCTTCCCAACACAGCAGGAAAAACCAACAACAGACCCCGGGTGGCAATCCGGATGGCACAGCCCTGCCCTTGCTCCCAGCACAGCAGGGAAACACAAACAAACCCGGATGGCACAGCCCTGCCTTGCTTCCCAACACAGCAGGGAAGAAACAACAACAAAACAAAACCCGGATGGCACAGCCCTGCCTTGCTTCCCAACACAGCAGGAAAAACAAAACAAACAAACCCGGGTGGCACAGCCCTGCCCTTGCTTCCCAACACAGCAGGAAAAACAACAACAAAACCCGGATGGCACAGCCCTGCCCTGCTTCCCAACACAGCAGGGAAAAACAACAACAAAACCCGGATGGCACAGCCTTGCTTCCCAACACAACAGGACAAAGGCAACAGGCAAGCCCCGGGTGGCCCCTGCCCTTCCCAACAAGCAGGGAAAAACAAACAAAACAAAACCCGGATGGCACAGCCCTGCCCTTGCTCCCAACACAAACCCGGATGGCACAGCCCTGCCCTTGCTTCCCAACACAGCAGGAAAAACAAACAAACAAAACCCGGGTGGCACAGCCCTGCCCTTGCTCCCCAACACAGCAGGAAAAACAAACAAAACAAAACCCGGATGGCACAGCCCCTGCCCTTGCTTCCCCAACACAGCAGGGAAAAACAAAACAACAAAACAAACCGGATGGCACAGCCCTGCCCTTGCCCCAACACAGCAGGAAAAACAAACAGACCCGGATGCCCTTGCTTCCCAACACAGCAGGAAAAACAAACAAACAAACCCGGTGGCACAGCCCGCCCTTGCTATAACAGGGCAAACAAACAAACCCGGATGGCACAGCCCTGCCCTTGCTTCCCAACACGGCAGGAAAACAAATAAACAAACCGGATGGCACAGCCCTGCCCTTGCTTCCCAACTACAGCAGGAAACCAAAACAAACCCGGATGGCACAGCCCTGCCCTTGCTTCCCAACACAGCGGGAAAAACAAACAAACCCGGATGGCACAGCCCCTGCCCTTGCTCCCCCAACACAACAGGAAAAACAAACAAACAAACCCGGATGGCACAGCCCTGCCCTTGCTTCCCAACACAGCAGAAAAACAAACAAACAAACCCGGATGGCACAGCCCTGCCCCTTGCTTCCCAACACAGCAGGAAAACAACAACAAAACCCCGGATGGCACAGCCCCTGCCTTGCTTCCCAACACAGCAGGAAAACAAAACAAACAGACCGGATGGCACAGCCCTGCCCTTGCTTCCCAACACAGCAGGAAAAAAACAACAACAAACCCGGATGGCACAGCCCTGCCCTTGCTTCCCAACACAGCAGGGAAAACAAACAACAACAAACCCGGATGGCACAGCCCTGCCCTTGCTTCCCAACACAGCAGGAAAAACAAACAAAACCCGGATGGCACAGCCCTGCCCTGCTTCCCAACACAGCAGGAAAAAACAACAACAAACCCGGATGGCACAGCCCTGCCCTTGCTTCCCCAGCACATGGGAAAACAACAACAAACCCGGATGGCACAGCCCTGCCTTTAACACAAAACAACAAACAAACCCGGATGGCACAGCCCTGCCCTTGCTTCCCAACACAGCAGGAAAAACAAACAACAAACAAACCCGGATGGCACAGCCCTGCCCTTGCTCCCCAACACAGCAGGGAAAACAAACAACAAACAAACCGGATGGCACAGCCCTGCCCTTGCTTCCCAACACAGCAGGAAAAACAAACAAACAAACCCGGATGGCACAGCCCTGCCCTTGCTCCCCAACACAACAGGAAAAACAAAACAAACAAACCCGGATGGCACAGCCCTGCCCTTGCTTTCCCAACACAACAGGAAAAACAAAAACAACAAACAAACCCGGATGGCACAGCCCTGCCCTTGCTTCCCAACACAGCAGGAAAAACAAACAAACAAAACCCGGATGGCACAGCCCTGCCCTTGCTTCCCAACACAGCAGGAAAAACAAACAAACAAACCCGGATGGCACAGCCCTGCCCTTGCTTCCCAACACAGCAGAAAAACAAACAAACAAACCCGGGTGGCACAGCCCTGCCCCTTGCTCCCCAACACAGCAGGGAAACAACAAACAACAAACCCGGGATGGCACAGCCCTGCCCTTGCTTCCCAACACAGCAGGAAAAACAAAAACAACAAAACAAACCCGGATGGCACAGCCCTGCCCTTGCTTCCCAACACAGCAGGAAAAACAAACAGACCCGGGTGGCACAGCCCTGCCCTTGCTTCCCAACACAACAGGAAAAACAAAACAAAACAAACCCGGATGGCACAGCCCTGCCCTTGCTTCCCAACACAGCAGGAAAACAAACAACAAACCCGGATGGCACAGCCCTGCCCTTGCTTCCCAACACAGCAGGAAAAACAAACAGACCCGGATGGCACAGCCCTGCCCTTGCTTCCCAACACAGCAGGAAAAACAAACAAACAAACCCGGATGGCACAGCCCTGCCCTTGCTTCCCAACACAGCAGGAAAACAAACAAACAAACCCGGATGGCACAGCCCTGCCCTTGCTTCCCAACACAGCAGGAAAAACAACAAACAAACAAACCCGGATGGCACAGCCCTGCCCTTGCTTCCCAACACAGCGGGAAAAACAAACAAACAAACCCGGATGGCACAGCCCTGCCCTTACTCCCCAACACAGCAGGAAAAACAACAAACAAAACAAACCCGGATGGCACAGCCCTGCCCTTGCTTCCCAACACAGCGGAAAAACAACAAAACAAACCCGGGTGGCACAGCCTGCCCTTGCTCCCCAACACAGCAGGAAAAACAAACAACAAACCCGGATGGCACAGCCCTGCCCTTGCTTCCCAACACAGCAGGGAAAAACAAAACAAACAAACCCGGATGGCACAGCCCTGCCCTTGCTTTAACACAGCAGGAAAAACAAACAAACCCGGGTGGCACAGCCCTTGCTTCCCAACACAGCAGGAAAAACAACAACAAACCCGGATGGCACAGCCCTGCCCTTGCTTCCCAACACAGCAGGAAAAACAACAACAAACCCGGATGGCACAGCCCTGCCCTTGCTTCCCAACACAACAGGAAAAACAAACAGACCCGGATGGCACAGCCCTGCCCTTGCTTCCCAACACAGCAGGAAAAACAACAACAACAAACCCGGATGGCACAGCCCTGCCCTTGCTCCCCAACACAGCAGGGAAAACAAACAACAAACAAACCCGGATGGCACAGCCCTGCCCTTGCTTCCCAACACAGCAGGAAAAACAACAACAAACAAACCCGGATGGCACAGCCCTGCCCTTGCTTCCCAACACAGCAGGAAAAACAACAACAAACCCGGATGGCACAGCCCTGCCCTTGCTTCCCAACACAACAGGAAAAACAACAACAAACCCGGATGGCACAGCTCTGCCCTTGCTTCCCAACACAGCAGGAAAAACAACAACAAACCCGGATGGCACAGCCCTGCCCTTGCTTCCCAACACAGCAGGGAAAACAAACAAACAAACCCGGATGGCACAGCCCTGCCCTTGCTTCCCAACACAGCAGGAAAAACAAACAAACAGACCCGGATGGCACAGCCCTGCCCTTGCTTCCCAACACAACAGGAAAAACAAACAAACAAACCCGGATGGCACAGCCCTGCCCTTGCTCCCCAACACAGCAGGAAACAACAACAACAAACCCGGGTGGCACAGCCCTACCCTTGCTCCCCAACACAGCAGGAAAAACAAAACAGACCCGGATGGCACAGCCCTGCCCTTGCTTCCCAACACAGCAGGAAAAACAAACAAACCCGGATGGCACAGCCCTGCCCTTGCTTCCCAACACAGCAGGAAAAACAAACAAACAAACCCGGATGGCACAGCCCTGCCCTTGCTTCCCAACACAGCAGGAAAAACAAACAAACAAACCCGGATGGCACAGCCCTGCCCTTGCTTCCCAACACAGCAGGAAAAACAAACAAACAAACCCGGATGGCACAGCCCTGCCCTTGCTTCCCAACACAGCAGGAAAAACAAACAAACAAACCCGGGTGGCACAGCCCTGCCCTTGCTCCCCAACACAACAGGAAAAACAAACAAACAGAACCCGGATGCTGGATGCCCGCCGCCTTTCTGGTTTTTTCTCTTTTTTTTTATTATTTTTTATGATTTTTTTTATTATTATTTTTAATTTTTTTAATGTGTTTTTTTTAGAAACACAAATTGCAGGGACTTTGCTGCCTTAGCTGAGAATTGGGGCAGGAATTGCACAAAATCATCCTTTGTGGTTTTCCTTTTTTTTGTTGTTGTTGTTGTTGGGGGATTTTTTGTTTTTTTTTGGGAGGGGTGGTTTCCCAAACCAGAAACAGCTGGGAAAAAACCCACCCCAAAAGAAGCCAAAAGTGTGGGAATCCTGGAGCTGCCTTCAGCCTCACACCCTCTGTTTTAAAGGAGCATCCCTCCAGCAGAGGGAGGGTTTTTTGGAAGACAAATCATTCGTTTACATCATTTTTTTGTGGATCTCAGTGTGTTTTTCAGGGTTGGGTCTTTGCCTTATGCTGGGGAAAATTTAAAAAAAAAAACAAAAAAAAAAAAATAAAAAGGGACTTGAAAGTGCCCAGCTCTCCCCACATGAGCCAAAATTCCCACCCTGGGACAGCAAAATTCCTGTTGCTAAAACGTGACAAATCCCTCTGGGGGTTGGTTGTTTTTTTGTTTTTTAATTTTTTTACTGATTTCTACATTTTCCTGTACTGATTCTGTAAAATATTCAGCTCAAATTGAAGAATTTTTGCACAACCTTTGGCCACTTTTGTACGTTTTCCTTATTTAAAGGTAGGACACGGAGTCTTTTGATGTGATTTATGCCTCAGATCTCTTCCCTCTTTTTTGTCCTTAACTTTTTTTGTGGATATGAGATATCTCTTGGAATATAAAGTTTTTAATCCATTGTGTACAATTCCCTCAGTAGTCCCAGGTGTGTTTCACAAGGGAGTGAAGGTGAGAAGAGCTCCCAAACCTGATCTATCAGAGGCCAAAAAAATCCCTTTTCTATCCTACCTCTCGCCCAGCCTTTAAAACAAAAAAAAAAAACCATAAAAAACTCACAAAAATGGAAAAAAATATTAAAAACTTTTTTTTTTAAAAAAGAGAAAAATGAAAAAACTGAGCTGCTTGTGTGTGTTGTGTTTTGTCAGGTGTTGGGACAGGTGGTGGTGCTGTGGGGTTGAGAGGGGTGGGTGGAGCTGGGGGGATTTTAGTGGGGGAAAGGAGTGGAATTTGGGGGGAGAAAGGTAAAAATTGGGGGGAGAAAGGCGACATTTGGGGGAAAAGGCGAAATTTGGGGGAGGAAAGGCGAAATTGGGGCATTCTCGCCGCTGAGGCTGATGGGAGTTGTAGTTCGAAAGCTTACGGGCTGTGGCACTTCCTTGGACTACAACTCCCAGCAGCCCGCGCGGTGCACCACGTGGTTCCAGCGGACCAATAGGAGCGCGCCGGTGGCGGAAGTGGAGCCCCCCTCACGGCGCTCCCGGTGGCGGTAACGGGGCGCAGGTACCGGGGCGGGCCGAGGTGACGTCAGAGGCCGCGAGGGATGCTGGGAAACCCCGGGAGACGCCGGTGAGGGGGGACGAGACCCCCCGGGTCTGGCCGTGAGGGGAGCTGGGACCTGGTGGTGAGGGGAGAGACCCCCGGGCCTGGCCGTGAGGGGAACCGGGACCTGGTGGTGAGGGAGAGAGAGACTCCCGGATCTGGCCCTGAGGGGAGAGACTCCCGGGGCTGGTGGTGAGGGAGAGACCCCTCGGGGTTGGCCGTGAAGGGAGCCGTGGCCTCGCTGTGAGGGAGAGACCCCCAGGTCTGGCCCTGAGGGAACCCCGGGTCTGGCCGTGAGGGGACCCCGGGTTTGGCCCTGAGGGGACCCCGGGTCTGGCCGTGAGGAGAGCCGGGACCTGGTGGTGAGGGAGAGAAGACCCCCGGGACTGGCCTTGAGGGAACCCCGGGTCTGGCCGTGATGGGAGCCGGGACCTGGTGGTGAGGAGAAGACCCCGGGTCTGGCCGTGAGGGAACCCCGGGTCTGGCCGTGAGGGAACCCCGGGTCTGGCCGTGAGGGGAACCCCTGGTCTGGCCGTGAGGGGATCCCGGGTCTGACGTGAGGGATCCCGGGTCTGGCCGTGAGGGGATCCCCGGGTCTGACGTGAGGGGATCCCGGGTCTGGCCGTGAGGATCCCGGGTCTGACGTGAGGGGATCCCGGGTCTGGCCGTGAGGAACCCAGGTCTGGCCGTGAGGGAACCCCGGGTCTGACGTGAGGGGATCGGGTCTGACGTGAGGGATCCCGGGTCTGGCGTGAGGGGATCCCGGGTCTGGCCGTGAGGGGATCCCGGGTCTGACGTGAGGGGATCCCGGGTCTGGCCGTGAGGGGATCCCGGGTCTGACGTGAGGGGATCCCGGGTCTGGCCGTGAGGGGACCCCGGGTCTGGCCGTGAGGAGAGCCGGGACCTGGTGGTGAGGAGGAGAGAGAGATCCCCGGGCTGGCCCTGAGGGGACCCCGGGACTGGCCCTGAGGTGACCCCAGGTCTGGCCCTGAGGGGAACATGGGGACCAGGAGAGGGACGGGGCTTGGTGGGACTCGGGCTGAGGAGAAGAGGCTCCCCAGAGGGACAGGAGGGGGACACCATGTGGGAATCGGGCTCTGCTCCCAGGGAACAAGTGACAGGAGAAGAGGGAACGGGCTCAGGCTGTGCCGGGGGATTTGGGTTGGATTTTGGGGAGATTCCTTTGTGGAAAAGGTTGTCGTGCCCAGGGCAGTGGCAGTCCCCATCCCCAGTTTATCCGTGCCTGTGGTGGCCCTGGCCGTGCTGGACCCGGTGATCCTGAAGCTCCTGTCCTCCCAAAACGTCCCCATGAGATGTGACACGAGCAGCGCTGCCACCTCTGCCCAGTGTCCCCCGTACCCTGAGGCACACAGTGCCAGCCCCGTGTGGCCTCTCACACCTGCCCCGGTGCCCCACAAGCTCCTGGGCAGGGTTTGGTGGCGCTGGGAGCTCACAGGGAACCCTCCGTGTCACACTGGGGCAGGGACAGGGCACAGGGGACGTGTGGCAGGGCTGAAGTCACTGTCCTGGGCAGTCAGAGTGCTGCAGGGTCCCACCCACGAGGGAATTGCCCCGTTCCTGCCCCATTTCTGCCCACAGTTCCTCTTTTCTGGGGCTGGACAGACGCTGGCAGGGTGGCACAAGGAGCAGGATGGGTGGCACAGGGACAGACAGTGGCCATTGAGGTGGCACAGGGACTGTCAGGGCAGCATAGGAATTCTCATGGTGGCACAGGGACCGGGCAGAAGTGGCTGTCAGGATGGCACAGGGACTGTCAGGATGGCACAGGGACTGCTGGGGTGACCATTAGGGTAGCACGGGGATCAGATGGGGTGGCACGGGGACTCTGAGGGTGGCCATTGAAGTGGCACAGGAACCAGAAGGGGTGGCAAGGGACTGTTGGGGTGGCACAGGGATCAGATGGGATGGCACAGGTGCTGTTGGGGTGACCACTGGGATGGCACAGGGACTGTCAGGATGGCACAGGGACTGTTGGGGTGACAACTGGGATGGCATAGGGACTGCTGGGGTGACACAGGTACTGCTGGGGTGACCATTGGGGTGGCACAATGACTGTCAGGGTGACCACTGGGTTGGCACAGGGACTGTCAGGATGGCACAAGGGCTGCTGGGGTGACACAGGGACTGCTGGAGTGGGACACCCACAAGGGCTGTTGGGTGACCCCTGGGCTGGCACAGCCTGTCAGGATGGCACAGGGACTCTCGGGGTGACCCTGGGCTGGCACAGCCTGTCAGGATGGCACAGGGACTCTCAGGGTGACCCCTGGGGTGGCACAGCCTGTCGGGATGGCACAGGGACTCTCGGGGTGACCCCTGAGGTGGCACAGCCAGTCAGGATGGCACAGGGACTCTCGGGGTGACCCCTGGGGTGGCACAGCCAGTCAGGATGGCACAGGGACTCTCGGGGTGACCCCTGGGGTGGCACAGCCTGTCAGGATGGCACAGGGACTCTCGGGGTGACCCCTGGGGGTGGCACAGCCTCTCGGGGATGGCACAGGGACTCTCGGGGTGACCCCTGGGCTGGCACAGCCAGTCAGGATGGCACAGGGACTCTCGGGGTGACCCCTGAGGTGGCACAGCCCGTCGGGATGGCACAGGGACTCTCGGGGTGACCCTGGGCTGGCACAGCCTGTCGGGATGGCACAGGGACTCTCGGGGTGACCCCTGGCCTGGCACAGCCTCTCGGGATGGCACAAGGGCTGTTGGGTGACCCTGGGCGAGCCCTGTCATGCCCTGTCCCAGCAGCTCGCCCTCTCTCCCCAGCTCCATGGACCCGTGCCCGGGCCGCCCCAAGGCCCCGTCCTTCCTGTCGGACCTGGGCAAGGCCACGCTGCGGGGCATCCGCAAGTGCCCGCGCTGCGGCACCTACAACGGCACGCGGGGGCTGAGCTGCAAGAACAAGAGCTGCGGCGCCGTGTTCCGCGCGGGCTCCCGCCGCCAGCCCGGCGCCGACGCCGTGCGCCTGCTCACCGGCTCGCCCGGCCAGCTCTACTCGGTGCGCCAGCGCGAGCAGCGCTGCTTCGTGGAGCTGGGCGTGGCGCAGACGGCCATCCAGACCCCCGAGGGCACGCTGATCACCCAGCTGAGCTCCGGCCGCTGCCACGCGCCCGCCTGCGCCAGGGCGGCGGCCGACAAGCAGTGCCAGCACCTGAAGCTGGCGCTGGGCTGCCAGGCCGAGGCCACGCCGCTGCCGCTCAAGAGCTCGGTGCTGGGCACGGTGCAGGCGCCCGCCGAGGCCAAGCAGAGCCTGTGGGAGCTGGCCACCGAGCCCACGGGGCCGCTGGTGCAGCGGGTCAGCAAGAGCGTGCTGGTGGTCAAGTGTAAGGCCAGCCAGAGGCACAGCCTGGGCTACCTGCACGCCAGCTTCGGCCAGCGGCGCTTCTCCTGCGCCTGCCGCGCCCCCGGGCACGGCCACGCCAAGGGGGACGACGAGGAGGAGGAGCAGGAGGAGGAGGAGGAGGCGCCCCCCACGCGCTGCATCCACTTCCTGGCCTGCATCTGCGCCTTCGCCAGCGACGACAGCCTGGCCCAGGAGTTCTCCCACTTCCTGGCCTCCGACGCTGCTGGTGGGAGCGGGCAGGGCTTGGGGGCTCCGGGGGCTGGGGCACCCTGAACCAGCAGCCATTGCAGGTTCCCGGTCACTGGGGGCTGGCTTTGTGTCAGAGATCCGTGGGGAGCGATTCACACTGCCGTGCAGCCGGCTCCTGCCTGGGAGGGAGCAGCTCCAATGGGAGCTGGGGGGCAGCCCACGGGATTGGGGTCCCTTTCCTGGGCTGGAAACTGAACCCCTTCCCAGAGCAGCCTCTGGGCTTCATTCCCCTAAACCCTCCCACAGCAGGAATATCTGGGGCTCATTCCCCTAAACCTACAGCAGGAATATCTGGGGTTCATTCCCCTAAACCCTCCCACAGCAGGAACATCTGGGGTTCATTTCCCTAAGTACCTCACACAACAGGAATACCTGAGGTTCATTTCCCTAAACCCCTCCCACAGCAGGAACATCTGGGGTTCATTTCCCTAAACCCCTCCCACAGCAGGAATATCTGGGGCTCATTTCCCTAAAACCACAGCAGGAACATCTGGGGTTCATTCCCCTAAACCCACAGCAGGAATATCTGGGGTTCACTCTCCTAAACCCCTCCCAGAGCAGGAATATCTAGGGTTCACTCCCCTAAACCCACAGCAGGAATATCTGGGGTTCATTCCCCTAAATCCCTCCCACAGCAGGAATATCTGTGGTTCACTCCCCTAAACTCACAGCAGGAATATCTGGGGTTCATTTCCCTAAACCCACAGCAGGAATATCTGGGGTTGATTCCCTCTGGCCCCCCTCCCACAGCAGCCGCATCCATTAAGGGGGCTCTGCACCCCAAGAGCTGCACCTCAGTAACCCCACACAGTGCAAGGTGAAAACCCTTTGGAGTGGGATAAACCCCCTTCCCTCCAAGGAGCGTCCTGGGAGGGTGGGGGTTCCCTGGGGACGTTTGGGGTGTGCTGGGGGTCCCTGTGTCGCTGTGGTTGGGATGTCCTTAGGGACAGACCTTGTGTCCCCAGGTCTGAAGGGGACGGTGGTCCCACAGCTGCTGCGCGGCCCCCCAGCCCCGGCACGGCCTCGGGGGACAGCTGCTGCCAGGGCCAAGAGGAGGAGGAAGGACCTGGCAGGTGAGTGTCCTGGGGAGGGCTGGGGGTAGAATCCCCCCAGGGCAGCTCCTTGGGGGGCACATCCAGCTGTGGAACCTCCAGAGCAGCTCCATGGGGTCAGATCCAGCTGTGGAAGCTCCGGAGCAGCTCCAGATGTTGGGCTGTGGGATTTAGATCCAGCTGCTGGAACCTCTGGAGCAGTTCCATGGGGTCAGATCCAGCTGTGGAACCTCCAGAGCAGCCCCAGCTGTTGGGGTTTGGAGCGGATGGGAGCTGGAATCCCCCAAGGGCAGCTGCATGGGCTCAGATCCAGCTGTGGACCTCGGGAGCAGCTGCAGGTGTTAAGAACTCCCCTGCCCAGCCCGTGGGGGTCGCTGGGGGTGTTCAGGGGTGAAGGCCCAGGGCAGGGCGGTGCCAGGTGCCCCCCGGGGGCTGTGGGTGACAATCCCTCCCTTTGTCCCTCCCCCAGGGCCGCAGGGCCCCGGGCCCCTCCTCGCTCCAGACCCGGCTCAGCCCGGCCCCAGGAGGAGTGGCCTGAGGAAGCCCCCGGTCACCTCCTCCTCACCCTCCTCCTCGCTGAAGAGACACGGTGAGCCCCATTCCCATGTCCCTTCCCTGTAGGCTGTCCCCAGATGTCCCTGTCCTTGCAGAGTCACAGAGCTCGGGGGGTGATGTTTGGGACAGGGTGACATTCCCCTGTCCCCTCCCTGTCCCTGCAGGCTGTCCCCAGGTGTCCAGGGGGGGCTGGGCAGTGTCACAGAGCTCTGGGGGTGATGTTTGGGACAGGTGACATTGCACTGTCCCCTTTCTGTCCCTGCAGGCTGTCCCCAGGTGTCCGGGGGGGCTGGGCAGTGTCACAGAGCTCTGGGGCTGAGGTTGGGGACAGGTGACATTCCCATGTCCCTCCCTGTCCCTGCAGGCTGTCCCCAGGTGTCCAGGAGTGACTGGGCAGTGTCACAGAGCTCTGGGGGTGAGGTTGGGGACAGGTGACAGTCCCATGTCCCTTCCCTGTCCCTGCAGGCTGTCCCCAGGTGTCCAGGAGTGGCTGGGCAGTGTCACAGAGCTCTGGGAAGTGAGATTTGGAGCAGGGTGACATTCCCATGTCCCTCCCTGTCCCTGCAGGCTGTCCCCAGGTGTCCAGGAGTGGCTGGGCAGTGTCACAGAGCTCTGGGAAGTGAGATTTGGAGCAGGGTGACATTCCCATGTCCCTCCCTGTCCCTGCAGGCTGTCCCCAGGCTCTGGATGAGTCCCAGGTGTCGCTGTCCTTCCAGGAGTGGCTGGGCAGTGTCACAGAGCGCATCCACCAGACCATGCACTACCAGTTTGAGGGTGAGTCCGGCTGCAGCACGTGCATTCTGCCCTGGCAGCTTTTACTGGGTTTGCTCCTGGGGGGGTTCTGCCCCTCTGTCCTGCTCAGGTGAGACCCCACCTGCAGCTGGGGGGGTCCCAGAGTGCAGAGGAGGCCACAGAGCTGCTCCAAGGGCTGGAGAAACTGGAGGCAGGCTGGGAATGTTCACCTGGATCCAGAGAGAGCTTCCAGCACATTCCAGAGCCTGAAGGGGCTCCAGGAGAGCTGGAGAGAGGCTGGGGACAAGGGATGGAGGGGCAGGACACAGGGAATGGCTTCCAGTGGGAAAGGGAGATTTAAATGAGATTTGAGATGGAATGAGGGTGGGGAGGGGCTGGGATGGGATTCCCAGAGGAGCTGTGGCTGTCCTGGACCCCTGGAAGTGTCCCAGGCCAGGCTGGAGCACCTGGGACAGGGGGAGGTGGGATTTGGGGCCATCCCAACCCAAACCATGCCAGCATTCCATGCTTCCCAGGCCCCTCTGCTCTTTGGGGGACATTTTGGGAACACTTTTGATGCCATTTTGGAAGACTCAGTGTCATTTTGGGAATGCTGTCCATTTTTGGGAGCAGTTTGGTGCCATTTGGGAACACCTTTGATGGCATTTTGGGCACGCCACGTCCCTTTTTGGGAACACCTTTGGTGTCATTTTGGGAAGACTTCTGGTGCCTTTTTGGGAACACCTTTGGTGCCATTTTGTGGTGCTGCTGTGTCCCTTTTTGGGGACCATTTTGGGAACACTTTTGATGCCATTTGGGAAGACTTGGAGCCATTTTGGTAACACTCTGTCCCTTTTTGGGAACACTTTTGGTGCCATTCAAGAAACAGTGTGTCCCTTTTTGGGGATGATTTGGTATCTTGGGGATACTTTTGGTGCAGTTTTGTGAAGATTTTTGGTGCCATTTTTGGAAACACCATGTCCCTTTTTGGGAACAGTTTTGGTGCCATTTTGGGGAAAACTTTTGGTGCCATTCAGGGGAACACTTTTGGTGCCATTCAGGGAACCCTGTGTCCTTTTTTGGGGATAATTTGCTGTCTTTTGGGGATACTTTTGGTGCTGTTTTGGGAAGACTTTTGGTTCCATTTGGGGAACACTGTGTCCCTTTTTGGGTACACTTCGGGGGCCATTTTGGCAGTTACTTTTGCTGCCATTTGTTAACACTTTTGGTGCCATTTTGGGAACACTTCGGTGTGTCCATTTTTGGGAACACTTTTGCTGCCATTTGTTAACACTTTTGGTGCCATTTTGGGAACACTGTGTCCATTTTTGGGAAGACTTTTGGTGCCATTTTGGGAACACTTTGGTGCCATTTTTGGGAACACCGTGCCTCTCTTTGGGAACACTTTGGAGCCATTTTGGGAACACTTTGGGTTCCACTTTGGGAAAACTGTGTCCATTTTTGGGAACACTTCTGGTGCCATTTTGGGAACACTGTGTCTGTTTTTGGGAACACCCCATCCTCACCATCCGTGCCTCTCACCCCCAATGTCACCATCCCCTCCCAGTAACCAGATCCTCCAAATCCCAGCCCTTTCCCTGGCAATTCAACCACTGCTGATCCCACGAGCCACAGGGACACTTTGGGGTGAGAATTTGGGACCCCCAGCCCCTTCCCTGACCCCTGTGTGCCCCTCCAGGCCACCCAGAGCCGCTGGTTTTCCACATCCCCCAGTCCTTCTTCGAGGCTCTGCAGCAGCGCATCTCCAGCGGCAGCGGCAAGAAGAGGCTGCCCAACTCCACCACGGGTGAGGAGAAGGGGGAAACAGGGGAAAACCCCAGGGAAATCCCAGGAAAACAGGGGAAAACACTGGGAAAACAGGGAGAAACCCCGGGGAAACTGGGAAATACCCTGGGGAAACAGGGAAATACCCTGGGGAAACAGGAGAAACCCCAGGGAAACAGGGAAATACCCTGGGGAAACAGGGAGAAATGCCAGGAAACAGGGAAATACCCCGGGAAAACCCCAGGGAAAACAGGGAAATACCCTGGGAAAACAGGGAGAAATGCCAGGAAACAGGGAAAAACCTCAGGAAAAACTCCAGGAAAACAGGGGAAAACCTCAGGGAAATACCCCAGGAAAAACTCCAGGGAAACAGGGAAAAACGCTGGAAAAACAGGGAGAAACCCCGGGGAAACAGGGAAAAACCTCAGGGAAACAGGGGAATACCCTGGGAAAACAGGGAGAAATACCAGGAGACAGGGAAATACCCTGGGAAAACCCCAGGGAAAACAGGGAAAAACGCTGGGAAAACAGGGAGAAACCCCGGGGAAATAAGGAAAAACCTCAGGGAAACAGGGAAATACCCTGGGAAAACAGGGAGAAATGCCAGGAAACAGGGAAAAACCTCAGGGAAAACTCCAGGAAAACAGGGGAAAACCTCAGGAAACAGGGAAATACCCCAGGAAAAACTCCAGGAAAACAGGGAAAAACGCTGGAAAAACAGGGAGAAACCCCGGGGAAACAGGGAAATACCCTGGGAAAACAGGGAGAAATGCCAGGAAACAGGGAAATACCCCGGGAAAACCCCAGGGAAAACAGGGAAATACCCTGGGAAAACAGGGAGAAATGCCAGGAAACAGGGAAAAACCTCAGGAAAAACTCCAGGAAAACAGGGGAAAACCTCAGGAAACAGGGAAATACCCCAGGAAAAACTCCAGGGAAACAGGGAAAAACGCTGGAAAAACAGGGAGAAACCCCGGGGAAACAGGGAAAAACCTCAGGAAAAACTTCAGGAAAACAGGGGAGAACCTCAGGGAAACAGGGAAATACCCTGGGAAAACAGGGAAAAACCCCAGGAAAACAGGGAAAAACGCTGGAAAAACAGGGAGAAACCCCGGGGAAACAGGGAAAAACCCCAGAAAAACCCCAGGAAAACAGGGAAAAACGCTGGAAAAACAGGGAGAAATGCCAGGAAACAGGGAAAAACTTCAGTAAAAACTCCAGGAAAACAGGGAAAAACCTCAGGGAAACAGGGAAATACCCTGGGAAAACAGGGGAAAAACCTCAGGAAAACAGGGAAATACCCCAGGAAAAACTCCAGAAAAACAGGGGAAAATGCCAGGAAAACACAGAAAAAATCCTGGGAGAACAGGGAAAAACCCTGAGAAATGGGGAAAAAATCCCAGGAGAACAGGGAAAAACCCCAGGAAAACCCGCAGAAACAGGGGAAAACTCCAGGAAAACAGGGAAAAAGAGAAAATCTGGGAAAACAGGGAAAAACCCCAGGAAAACACAGAAAAACCCCGGGAAAACAGGGGAAAACCCTGGAAAAGAGGGAAAAAACACGGGAAAACAGGGGGAAAAACCTCAGGAAAACAGGGAAATGTCCCAGGGAAACAGGAAAACCCCAGAGAAAACAGGGAAAAATCCCAGGAAAACAGGGAAAAACCTCATGAAAATGGAAAAAAACCCCAGGAAAACCCCACAGGGGTTCTGCACTGCCCAGAGGGTACCTGGGTTTTTCTTGGCTGCTCTGCCCAGTGAGAAATGATGAGGGGAAAAAATAAAGGGTGGGGGGGAAGGGGTAGAAAAATAGAGGGGGAAACAATAAAGGGTGGAAAAATAAAGAGGGGGAAAGAGGCAAAAAAAGGGAGGGAAAAGAGGTAAAAATGGAGGAAGATACAAAAAGGAGGGAAAAGAGGCAAAAAAGGGAAAAGGAGAGGAAAAATAAGAGGGGAAAGAGGTAAAAATGGGGAGAAAGAGACAAAAATGGGAGGGAAAAGAAGGCCAAAAAAAGGGAGGGAAAAGAAGGAAAAAGGGGAAAAGGAGAGGGCTTTGAAAGAAACAAAAATGAAGAGGGCTGATAAAGAGGGGAAAGAGCCAAGGGGCCGCAGCCCCCCGAGCCGCCCCCGACCCCTCCCGCAGCCTTCGTGCGCAGGGACGCGCTGCCCCTGGGCACCTTCTCCAAGTACACCTGGCACATCACCAACGTCCTGCAGGTGAAGCAGATCTTCGACACGCCCGAGGTAAGGCGGGACACCCGGCGGGACACCCCCCGGGCCCTCCCCGCCCCGCGGGGCCGCGCCTGAGCGCTCCCCGCCCCGCAGGTGCCGCTGGAGATCACCCGGAGCTTCGTGCAGAACCGCGACGGCTCCTACGAGCCCTTCCGCAGCCCCCGCGTGGAGGTGGAGAGCCTGGCCGAGGGCCACGAGAAACAGCCCCCGCTGCGGCCCCTGGAGCTGCAGACCTTCCTCAAAGTCGGTGAGGCACGGGGGAGCCCGAATCCCAGCGGGAGGGGCGTGAGGGACCCCAAAACAGCGCCCAGAAAGGGCGGGGCGGGATCCTAATACAGCCCCAAGGAGGGGCAGGGTGAGACCCCAAAACACCCACTGGGAAGGGCACAGCATGACCCCAAAACAGCCCAAATAAGGGGCAGGGTGGGACCCCCAAGCAGCCCCCAGAAAGGGCAGGGTGGGACCCCAAAACACCCCTTGGAAGGGCAATGAGGGGGACCCCCAAAACAGCCCCAAGGAGGGGCAGGGTGGGACCCCAAAACGCCCTCTGGGACAGGTAGAATGGGACCCCAAAACAGCCCCGGGAGGGGCACAGCATGACCCCAAAACAGCCTCAAGGAGAGGCAGGGTGGGACCCCAAAACAGCCCCAAAGAGGGGCAGGGTGAGACCCCCAAAAGAGCCCCCGCTGCGGCCCCTGGAGCTGCAGACCTTCCTCCGAGTCGGTGGGGCACGGGGGAGCCCGAATCCCAGCGGGGGGGTGCATGAGGGACCCCAAAACAGCACCAGGAAGGGCAGGGTGAGAACTCAAAACAGCCACGGGAGGGGCACAGTGTGACCCCAGAACAGCCCCAAAGAGGGGCTGGGGGGGAACCCCAAATAGCCTCAAGGAGGGGCACAGTGGGATCCCAAAACAGCACCCAAAAAGGGGAGGGTGGGATCTCAAAACAACCCCAAGGAGAGGCAGGGTGGGACCCCAAAATACCCCTAGGGGGAACCGGATGGGACCCCAAAACAGCCCCAGGAGGGGCACAGCGTGACCCCAAACAACCCCAGGGTGGGGTTCTGCAGGGTGGGGGTGCAGGAGGAAAGCAGGGGGTCCCTAGGGTGGGGTCCCACAGAGTTGGGGGTGCAGGAGGGCAGCAGGGCTCCCCAGGGTGGGGTCCCACAGAGTTGGGGTGCAGGAGGAAAGCAGGGGGTCCCTAGGGTGGGGTCCCACAGAGTTGGGGGTGCAGGAGGGCAGCAGGGGGGTCCCCTAGGGTGGGAGTCCCGCAGAGTTGGGGTGCAGGAGGGGAAGCAGGGCTCTCCAGGGTGGGGTTCCAGAGGGTTGGGGGTGCAGGGGCTCCCCAGGGTGGGGTCCCGCAGAGTTGGGGTGCAGGAGGGCAGCAGGGCTCCCAGGCGGGGCTCCCCAGCCACGCCCCCGTGCCCCCCCAGGACACACGTCCCCCACGCAGAAGGAGCCCACGCCCTTCACCATCGAGTGGATCCCCGACATCCTGCCCCGCTCCCGCCTGGGCGAGCTGCGCCTCAAGTTCCAGTACGGGCACCACGGGGGGCCCCGGCAGCCCCCCGCCCGCGGCACGGCCCCCGCCGAGCCCCCCCCGCTGCCCCTGCCCCCCCTGGGCGCCATCGCCTTCCCCTGAGCCCCCCAGACAGGGACGGGGGGCTCGGGGCGGGGGGGGCACCGGGGAGAGCCCCCAGAATAAAAACCGGCACCCAACAGTGTGTGAGTGTGTGTGGGGGGACCTGGGGGACCCCCAGAGTGGGGGGAGAAAAGGGGGGACCTGAGAGATCCCAAAATGGGGGGAAAGGGGAGAGAAAGCCTGGGAGACCCCCAGAATGGGGTGGGAAAGGGGGAAAACCTGGGAAACGTTCCCCAAAAGGGGGGGCACCTGAGAGACCCCCAGAGTGGGAGGGGAAACTGGGAGACCCCCAGAATTGGGTGGGGGGAAAAAGGGAAGAGACCCCGAAATGAGGCGGGTAGAAGGTGGGGGGGCATCCTGGAGACCCCCAAAATGGAGGAGGGCACTCGAGAGACCCCTCAGAATGGGGGGGAGAAAGAGGGGACACCGGGTTACCCCAAAAAGGGGGGCACCCGGGAGACCCCTCTCAAATGGGGGTACATCACGGGGGTCTGGGGGATGCCCAGCACAGTCCTCAGTCCCCGCCTATTCCCAGTGCCCCCAGTATCCCCCAGTACCCCCAGTATGCCCCCCAGTATGCCCCCCCAGTATCCCCAGTACTCCCAGTATCCCCAGTACTCCCAGTATCCCCAGTATCCCCCAGTACTCCCAGTATCCCCCCAGTATCCCCAGTACTCCCAGTATCCCCATCAGTATTCCCAGTATCCACCCCCCAGTATCCCCAGTACTCCCAGTACTCCCAGTATCCCCCAGTATCCCCAGTACTCCCAGTATCCCCAGTACTCCCAGTATCCCCAGTGTCCCGTGCCCCCGCGCTGGCCTCCCGCCGCCAGGGGCGGCGTTGCCGCCCGCCCCGAGCCAAGATGGCGGCGGCCGCGCGCTGCGGGTGAGGGGAGAGCAGGGACGGGAAAACACCGAAAATGGGGGGAAACACCGAAAATGGGGGAAACACCGAAAATGGGGGAAACACAGGGATAGGGACAAGCACCGGGATAGCGGGGGACGGGGGGAGACATGGGGACAGGGGGGACAGCGGGGGCTGCAGGCCCGGCAGCGGCACGGGCCCCTGAGGGGAGAATGGGGACACCGGGAGTGAGGGGTCACCGGAATGGGGACACCGGAATGGGGACACGGGGAATGGGGATGCTGGGGATGGGGACACTGAGAGTGAGGGGACATGGGGAATGGGGACACGGGGAATGGGGACCCTGAGAGTGAGGGGAGCCCGGGAATGGAGACACGGGGAATGGAGACACCGGGAGTGGACACACTGGGAATGGGGACACCGGGAATGGGGACACTGAGAGTGAGGGGACCCCGGGAATGGGGACACGGGGAATGGGGACACCGGGAATGGGGATGCTGGGGATGGGGACACTGAGAGTGAGGGGCAATGCGGACAGTGGGGACACTGAGAGTGGGGATACTGGGAATGGGGACATTGAGAGTGGGGACACTGGGGATGGGAGTGACAAGGGTCGTCGGGTTTGGGGGACACTGAGGATGGGGCACACTGGGGATGGGGGCACTGGATCAAGGGCCAAGGGCTGTGGTGACTCTGGGGACAAGGCCACCAGCTCTGGGGCCACACCAGCACTGTCCCCACTCTGGGGACACCGGGACTGCTCCGTGGGGCTCCTGGGGACACTCTGGCTGTTGCTGGGGACAGGGGATGTCCCCCTGCCAGGCTGTCCCCAGCCCTGTGCTCTGCAGGTCCTTCCCCGAGCCCTGCATGTCCCCAGCGCCACCCGGCAGCTCCACACCACCCCCGCCTGCCTCAAGGTGAGTCTGGGGGTGGCCCTGTGTCCCCATGTCCCCCTGACCCCAGTGTCCACCCTGACCCCGCGGGCTGTCCCCGTGTCCCCCTGACCCCGTGTCCCCTCACCCCTCGGGGTGTCCCCGTGTCCCCTGTCCCCGTGTTCCTTGACCCTGCGGGGTGTCTCTGTGTCCCCCTGACCCTACGGAGTGTCCCCTGTCCCCCCTGACCCCAGTGTCCCCCCTGACCCCGCGGGCTGTCCCCGTGTCCCCTGTCCCCGTGTTCCCTGACCCCTCAGGGTGTCCCCGTGTCCCTGACCCCGCAGGGTGTCCCCTGTCCCCGTGTCCCCTGACCCCTCAGGGTGTCCCCTGACCCCTCAGGGTGTCTCTGCGTCCCCTGACCGCATGGGGGTGTCCCCATGTCCCCATGTCCCCTGTCCCCATGTCCCCTGACTCGCTGGGGTGTCCCCGTGTTCCCTGACCCCGCGGGGTGTCCCCGTGTCCCCTGACCCCTCAGGGTGTCCCCTGACCCCGCGGGGTGTCCCCTGTCCCCGTGTCCCCACAGACGCGGGCGGCGCGGGTGCGCGTGGGCAAGGGGGACAAGATGGTGACGTACGAGCAGGCGCACGCCCCGCACCACATCGGGCACCGCAAGGGCTGGCTGTCCCTGCACACCGGTGGGTGCCACGGGGACACGGGGTGGGGACAACGGGGGCATGAGGGGAATGTGGGGACAGGGATGGGGGAAGGAGGGGACAGTGAGGATGGGGACAATGGGGACATGAGGGCACCGTGGTCACAGGGTGTTGTGGGGACAGTGAGGATGGGGACACGGGACATGAGGGCACCGTGGTCACAGGGTGTTGTGGGGACAGGGCTGGGGACACGGGACATGAGGGGATTGTGGGGACAGGGTGTTGTGGGGACAGCATGTGGGGCACAGAGGGACAGGGCTGGGGACAGGAGGGACTGTGGGGATGGCCTGTGAGGACACATGGGCATTGTGGGGACAGGGCACTGTGGGACAGGTGGACATCATGGGGGGACACTGGGACATTCTGGGGATAGGACACTGGGACGTGGGCATGGTGGCACAGTGACACGTGGGGACAGAACACACAGCTCCTCTGGTGCCACGACCACACCTGGGCTAGGCATCCAGTGCCACCACCCTGTCCCCTCAGGGAACCTGTGTGGGGAGGCTGGCAGTGCCCAGCGGGCGGTGACCTGTGTCACCTGTGCCATGTGTGTGTCCCCTCAGGGAACCTGTGTGGCGAGGCTGGCAGTGCCAGCGGGCAGTGAGTGACCTGTGTCACCCCGTGTCCCCCAGGGAACCTGTGTGGCGAGGCTGGCAGTGCCAGCGGGCAGTGAGTGACCTGTGCCATGTGTGTCCCCCTCAGGGAACCTGTGTGGCGAGGCTGGCAGTGCCAGCGGGCAGTGAGTGACCTGTGCCACCCTGTGTCCCCCCAGGGAACCTGTGTGGCGAGGCTGGCAGTGCCCAGCGGGCGGTGGAGGACGCGTTCCTGCGCCGGTTCCTGTTCGGGACCTTCCCGGGGCTGCTGGCGGACGAGGTGGTGCTGAAGCGCCGCGGGAACCTGCTGGTGATCTGTGCCCTGCTGGGCCGGGCGCTGCCGCCCTACAAGCTCTACTTCCTGCTGGGCTACGCCGAGACCCTGCTGGGCCACTTCTACAAGTGCCCCGTGCGCCTGGAGCTGCAGACCGTGCCCGCCCGCGTGCCCTACAAGTACCTCTAGGGCCGGGGGCAGACCCGTGAACTTCTCATGGAAATGCCCTATAAACGTTCTCATGGAATGCTCTGGGATGTCCCCTCTGTGCCCTACAAGTGCCTGTAGGGCTGGGAGCAAACCCGTAAACTTCTTACTGGGAATGCCCTATAAACATCCTCATGGAATGCTCTGGGATGGCCTCCCTGTGCCCTACAAGTGCCTGTAGGGCTGGGAGCAAATCTGTAAACTTCTTACTGGGAATGTCCTATAAACATCCTCATGGAATGCTCTGGGATGGCCTCCCTGTGCCCTACAAGTACCTCTAGGGCGGGGAGCAAACCCGTGAACTTCTCACTGGGAATGTCTCATAAACATGCCTAAAAGAATGTTCTGGGACGTCCTCACTGTGCCCTACAAGTATCTCTAGGGCAGGGAGCAAACCCATGAACTTCTCACAGGGAATGCCCTATAAACATCCTCATGGAATGCTCTGGGATGTCCCCCCTTGCCCTACAAGTGCCTGTAGGGCTGGGAATGAACCTATAAACCTTCCACAGGGCATGTCCTATAAACATCCCTAAAAGAATGCTCTGGGATGTCCTCACTGTGCCCTACAAGTGCCTGTAGGCCCAGGAATAAAGATCCCAAAAGCTTTTCGATGTCCTGTGTGCCCTACAAGTACCTCTAGTGCTGGGAGTAAACTTATAAATTTCTCACAGGGAATGCCCTATAAACGTTCTCATGAAATGTTCTGGGATGTCCCCACTGTGCCCTACAAGCACTTGTAGAGCTGGGAATCAACCTATAAACTTCTTACTGGGCATGCCCTATAAACACCTCTAAAGAAATATTCTGGGATGTCCATAATGTGCCCTACAAGTGCCTATAGGGCTGGGAATAAACTCATAAATGTTCCACAGGGAATGCCCTATAAACACCCCTAAAGGAATATTCTGGGATGTCCCCACTGTGCCCTACAAGTGCCTGTAGGGCTGGGAATAAACCTATAAAGTTCTTACTGGGAATGTCCTATAAACATCCTGATGGAATGCTCTGGGAAGTCCCCACTGTGCTCTGTAAGTGTCTGTAGGGCTGGCAATGAGCCTGTCCCAGGGAATGCCCTATAAAAGACCCGAAAGGATGCTCTGGGGTGTCCCTACTGCTCTGCAAGTGCCTGCAGGGCTGGCAATGAGCCTACAGCCATCCCACAGGGAAGGTCCTGGGAGCGACCCCGGCCTTGGCAGTGACCCTGTACCCTGCACGCCCTTGTCCCCACCGTGTCCTGTGTCCCCTGCACTCTCGTGCCCCACATCCTGTCCCCATGTCCCCGGTGACATTTGGGAGCCGAGGCGCAGCTCCCCTTCCCCCCCGCCCATCCCAGTCCAACCAGTCCAGGCTGTGACAAAACCAGTTTAAATAGAAAGGGGGGAAGGGGCACAGGGGGGGAGTGGGGGGCAGGGGGGCTCAGCCCTTCCCCGGCGCCTTGTCCTTGGCCTTGTCCTTGTCCTTGTCCGTGTCCGTGTCCTTGTCCTTGTCCTTGCCCGTGTCCGTGTCCTTGAAGCCAGGGTTGCCAAGGCCCAGCCCCGCGTCCCCCGGCGCGTCCTGCCCCGCTGGCACCCGCGGCCTGGGCCCTGTGGGGACAGCGGGCACCGTGCCAGCCTGTCCCTGTCCCCAGAGCGAGGGGACAGCGGGCACCGTGCCAGCCTGTCCCTGTCCCCAGGGGCGACATGGGGGTACAGTGCTGCCAGCCCATCCCCGTCCCTGTCCCCGTCCCCGTCCCTGTTCCCTGGGGTTGGCACAGGGGTGCAGTGGTGCCAGCCTGTCCCTGTCCCGTCCCCCGTCCCCTCGTCCCTGTCCCCATCCCTGTCCCGTCCCTGTCCCATCCCTGTCCCCGTCCCTGTCCCGTCCCCGTCCCCTCGTCCCCCGTCCCTGTCCCTGTCCCTGTCCCCGTCCCCCGTCCCCGTCCCCCGTCCCCCGTCCCTGTCCCCATCCCTGTCCCCCATCCCTGTCCCTGTCCCGTCCCCATCCCCGTCCCTGTCCCGTCCCCATCCCCGTCCCTGTCCCCATCCCTGTCCCTGTCCCATCCCTGTCCCGTCCCTGTCCCCGTTCCCGTCCCCCATCTTCCATCCCTGTCCCTGTCCCATCCCTGTCCCCGTCCCCGTCCCCATCCCCCGTCCCGTCCCTGTCCCCGCCCCCATCGCTGTCCCCATCCCTGTCCCGCCCCCCGTCCCCGTCCCCATCCCCCGTCCCCGTCCCGTCCCTGTCCCCGCCCCCATCGCTGTCCCCATCCCTGTCCCGCCCCCGTCCCCGTCCCCATCCCCGTCCCCGTCCCGTCCCTGTCCCCGCCCCCCATTGCTGTCCCCGTCCCGTCCCCGTCCCCGTCCCCGTCCCCGTCCCCGTCCCGTCCCGTCCCCGCCCCGTACCGATGTAGCTCAGCAGCACGGGCAGGAACACCAGGCCGTGCGCCAGCCCCACCAGGGTGATGATGAGGTTGAGGCGGAAGAAGAAGATCTGGATGAGCCGCGCCTTGGCGAACGCCAGCACCACCACGCCCGGCAGGTTGGTCATGGCCACCCCCGCCACCACCTGCGGGACAGCGGCCACCGCGGTGACAGCGGCCCGGCGAGGGACAGCGCTCCGCCGTGTCACCTCCCAGCCCGGCGAGGGACAGCGCCCCGCGGTGTCACCTCCCGCAGGGACAGCGGCCACCGCGGTGTCACCTCCCGGCCCCAGGAGGGAGTCTCGCAGTGTCCCCCCATCCCAGCAGGGTTTGGGGTCCCGCGGTCCCCGTGCCCACCTTGCTGCCCATGGTGACCGTGGCCTCCCTGGCCCGTGCCACGCGCGTGGGCTGGCAGCTGCGGGCGAAGGCGCAGGTGATGTGGGACACGAACTCCACCGAGATGCCCACGGCCTGTGGGGACAGCGGGCTGGCACCCCGGGCACTGCCAGTGCCCCAGAGCCACCCCTGTGCCCCACGGCCCCGTGCCACCCAGCTCCTGCTGCCACCTCCTGTGCCCCCAAAGCCACTCGGGGTGTCCCAAAGGCCCGTGCCACTCCTCGTGGGCCTGTGCCACGCAGCATGTCCCATGTCCCTGTGCCACCCCACGTGCCCCATGTCCCCATGCCATCCCAGGCCTCCATGCCACCCCTGGGCCTGTGCCACCCCACCTCCCCCGTGTCCCTGTTCCATCCCATATTCCCTGTGTCCCTGTGCCACCCCGTGTCCTGGTGCCACCCCATATTCCCCATGTCCTTGTGCCACCCCCCACACCTCATGTCCCAGTGCCACCCTCTTTCCTGTGTCCCAGTGCCACCCCACATCCCCATGCCGCTCTGTGTGTCACAAATCCCATGCCACCCCACACTTCCCATGTCCCTGTGCCACCCCACCTCCCCTGTGTTCCTGTGCCACCTCTCACCCTTCGTGTCCCCATTCCACCCTGCGTTCCCCGTGTCCCTGTGCCACCCCAAATCCCCGTGTCCCTGTGCCACCCCACGTCCCCATGCCCCCCACTGTGCCCCGTGTCCCTTCGGTGTCCCCGTGTCCCCTCAGTGTCCCTGCTGTTCCCGTGTCTCCCGCTGTGTCCATGTCCCTGTGCCCCTCAGTGTCCCCATGTCCCCTCAGTGTCCCTGCTGTCCCCGCTGTCCCCCTGTCCCCGTGCCCCTCAGTGTCCCCGTGCCCCTCAATGTCCCTGCTGTCCCCGCTGTCCCCGCTGTCCCCATGTCCCCGTGTCCCCGCACCGCCACCAGGTTGATGAGTGCCACGGCGTTGTAGGGCACGCCCCAGAGCGCCATGAAGCCCACGGTGTCCAGCAGCACCATGGCGATGGTCAGCAGCGTGGCCAGGCTGGAGCGCGCGTCCATGCCCAGCAGCAGGAAGGACACGGCGAAGGTGGGCACCAGGCACAGCGCCAGCG
>CM067584.1:5202067-5436877 GCA_034336665.1 Luscinia megarhynchos
AGAACTGGGATTCCCAAAGCAGAAATGGAATTCCCAAAGGGGGAATAGGGTTCCCAAAGGGGGAATGGGATTCCCAAAGCAGGAATGGGGTTCCCACAGCGGGAATGGGATTCCCAAAGCGGGAATGGGGTTCCCAAAGCAGGAATGGGGTTCCCAAAGCGGGAATGGGGTTCCCAAAGCAGGAATGGGGTTCCCAAAGCAGGAATGGGGTTCCCAAAGCAGGAATGGGGTTCCCAAAGGGGGAATGGGGTTCCCAAAGCGGGAATGGGGTTCCCAAAGCAGGAGTGGGGTTCCCAAAGTGGGAATGGGGTTCCCAAAGCAGGAATGGGGTTCCCAAAGCAGGAGTGGGGTTCCCAAAGCAGGAATGGGGTTCCCAAAGCGGGAATGGGGTTCCCAAAGGGGGAATGGGGGTTCCCAAAGCAGGAGTGGGGTTCCCAAAGTGGGAATGGGGTTCCCAAAGCAGGAATGGGGGTTCCCAAAGCGGGAATGGGGTTCCCAAAGCGGGAATGGGGTTCCCAAAGCGGGAATGGGGTTCCCAAAGCAGGAGTGGGGTTCCCAAAGTGGGAATGGGGGTTCCCCAAAGCAGGAGTGGGGTTCCCAAAGCAGGAGTGGGGTTCCCAAAGCAGGAGTGGGGTTCCCAAAGCAGAAATGGAATTCCCAAAGCAGGAGTGGGGTTCCCAAAGCAGGAATGGGGTTCCCAAAGTGAGAATGGGATTCCCAAAGCAGGAATGGGGTTCCCAAAGCAGGAATTGGGGTGGGCTGGGGGCACCATGGGGAGCTTCCAGCCCTTCAGCTCCCAGTGTTCCACACAAGAGCTGAGCCCCCCTGGGAATTTGGGGGGCCCTGAACTGGGTGATGTTTTCCAACCCAAAAAAATTCCATGATTTGATGACATTCGATTTCAGAATCCAACCCACTCCACGTTGGTTTTGGAAACAATCCTGGGAAACAATCCATTGCACTCTGAAACACAGAGCAACACTTTTTCCGTGGAATCCCGGCTCCCAAAAAACATCTGTGACTCACTCAGCACGGGGAATTAATTAGCAGCTAATTAATACTTGCAATTAGCAGCTGCCCTTGAGGTTTTCCTGCTGTGGGAGTGTTGATTTTGTTGGAGTTGCTCCCTCAGTGTTCAACCCTTGGGTGACAAGCAATTCGCTGGGGTTAATGATGGGTTTTGGGATTAATTAACCATGATAATTGGGCAGTGAAGGGAGCTTGGGGAATGGAGGATGTGGGTGAGGGAATGATTCCTGAATTTCCCACCTTTTCTGCTCTCCCAGCCCTGTTACCTGCGGGACTGGGAGATGCAGGTGCACTTCAAAATCCACGGGCAAGGCAAGAAGAACCTGAACGGAGATGGATTCGCCATCTGGTACACCAAGGACAGGATGCAGCCAGGTAAAAACTGTCCCTGCCTCAGGGGAGGGCTGGGGACACCTGGGACAGGGCTGGGGACACCTGGGACACCTTGAGCAGGGTTTGGGGACACCTGGGACAGGGCTGGGGACACCTGGGACACCTTGAGCCGGGTTTGGGGACACCTGGGACAGGGCTTGGAGACACCTGGGACACCTTGAGCAGGGTTTGGGGACACCTGGGACAGGGCTGGAGACACCTGGGACAGGACTGGGGACATGTGGAACACCTGGGACAGGGCTGGGGACACCTTGGGCAGGCCTGGGGACACCTGGGACACCTTGAGCAGGGTTTGGGGACACCTGGGACACCTTGAGCAGCGTTTGGGGACACCTGGGACAGGGCTGGAGACACCTGGGACAGGACTGGGGACACCGGGGACACCTGGGACAGGGCCTGGGGACATGTGGGACAGGGCTGGATACACCTTGGGGACACCTGGGACAGGGGCTTGGAACAACCTGGAATTGGGGGACACCTTGGGCAGGGCTTGAGGACACCTGGGACACCTTGGGCAGGGCTTGGGGACACCTTGGACATCTTGGGGACACCTTGGACACATTATTGGGAGTCTGGGGACACCCTGGGGACACCTTGGGCAGGGTTTGGGGACACCTGGGACACCCTGGGCACCCTGGGAAGGGTTTGGGTACCCCCTGCCCTCCTGGATGTCTCCCCAGGGCTGGCACTGGATGTCCTTGTGACCTCCCCCCCCCATTCCTTGGTGACACGAGTGACAAACTTCATGCCTGATCTTCCCAACCCTTTCCCAACTTCTCCTTTTCCCTGCCAGGACCCGTGTTTGGGAGCAAGGACAACTTCCTGGGGCTGGGGGTGTTCGTGGACACCTATCCCAACGAGGAGAAGCAGCAGGAGGTGAGGCACAGGGGGTGACAGGGATGTCACACTCAGCCCTTCATCCTCACTGCTCACTCCTCCTCCTCCTCTCCCATTCCTTTTCCACAGGGAGAGCTGGGGGTGCTTTCTGTTTTTTGGGGGTTTAGTGGTGCCATTCCTGTGGAAAAGAAGGATCCAGCTGCAGGGCACTTGGGACAGGTGCCACCACTTGGGCAGGGACATCTCCCACTGTCCCTGTGCAGCCCAGCCTTGGGCATGGAGCAGCCTCAGTTTCCCTGGAAAATCCATTTCTGGCAATTTCAGCACTCCAAAACCATTCCATAATTCCAGTTTCCCCTAAAATCTCGATGTTTGCCCTCAATATTTGAGATTTTGAGTAACTCCCAGCTTTTATCCCAACACCCAAAGCCTCCAGCTCCCACTTTGGGCTGGGAAAAGCCTTCCCAAGAAGAGCCAAAAGGGATCTTAATTAGAGGAAATAATTAATGGAATGTGGGAGCAGGAGCTGCAAGGGGGTTCAGGAGCTGGGAGGAACTGGTGGGGTTTCCCAGCTGCTCAATCCCACTTCCAAAAGGTCAAAAAGAGCCCCAAAAAGGTCAAAATTAGTTACAAAACCGCCAAAAATAGCTCTAAAAGGAAAAAAAAAAGCTCCAAAAGGTCAAAATGAGCTCCAAAAAAGACAAAAAGAGGTGCAAAAAGGAGGAAAAGAGCTCTCAAAAGGTCAAAAAGTGCTCTAAAAGGTGTAAATGAGCTCCAGAAAGGACAAAATGAGCTCTAGAAGGTAAAAACTAGCTCTAAAATGACAAAAATCGTTCTGAAAGGTCAAAATCAGCTCTAAAAAGATGAAACAAGCTCCAAAAAAAGTACAAAAATAGGTCCAAAAAGGTGAAAAAGAGATCCAAAAAGAGCTGCAGAAGGTCAAGAAGAGCTCTAAAAAGAGCTCAAAAAAAAAAAAGAAGGATAATAGCTCCAAAAAGGTGAGAACTCTGAAAGAGGCTCAAAAAGGACAAAAGCATTCTAAATGGTCAAAAAGAGTTCCAGAAAGTAAAAAATAGTTCCAAAAAAGGACAAAAAGAGCTCCAAAAAGGAGAAAAGGAGCTCCAAAAGGACAAAATGAGCTCCAAAAGTTCCAAAATAGCTCCAGAAAAGACAAAACGTGCTCCAAAAATGAGGAAAAGATCTGCAGAAGGTGAAAAAGAGCTGCAAGAAGGAGAAAAAGAGCTCCAAAACCAGCTCCAAAAGGTAAAGAAATTTTCAAAAAGTTCAAGCAGAGCTCCAAAAAGGTGCAAAGGAGCTCCAAAGAGTTTCAAAAAGAGCTCGAAATTGAGCTCCAAAATAGCTCCAAAAATGACAAAAATAGTTCCAAAAATGACAAAAATAGTTCCAAAAAATGACAAAAATAGTTCCAAAAATGACAGAAATAGTTCCAAAAATGACAGAAATAGTTCCAAAAATGACAAAAATAATTCCAAAAAATCCAGAAAGGTCTCCATCAGGAGGAGGAGCAGGATTTCATTCCCTTTTTCCATCCTGGGGTTTTTGCCATTAACCCCTCCCTGCCCTGGCTGCTCCAGGGGGGAGTTCCCGGGGTTTTGGGGCCCTGCTGGGCTCGGTGACGTTGCTGTTGCTCTGTGCTCTCTCCTGCTTTGCGCTCACCCCGGAGGGCAGGCTCAGAAGAGGAGGTACAGCCCTGGAAACCAGGTACCGCCTCCGGAATTCCCACAATTCCCGCCTGGAATTCCCGATCCCGAACGCCCGGGAGAGGCTGCAGGGGATGGGGGGCTGTGCATGGCGGGGGCTGAGCCTGAGGGACGGGCAGGGCCGGGGCTTTGGGGCAGAATTTGGGATTTGGGATCCACAGGGATGAAGAAAGGTCATCCCAATGGCTTTGGAGCAGATTTTTGGGATCCATGGGGGTGGAGAGGGGATAATCCTGGTTATTTGGGATGAAGGAGTTTGGCATCTATAGGGATGGAGCAGGGTGATCCCGATGGTTTTGGAGCAAATTTTTGAGGTTTGGGATCCACAGGGTTGATTCTGGTGGGCTTTGTGCAGATATTTGGGGTTTGGGATCCACAGGTTGAAGTGAGTTGGTGTCAGTGTCCTGTTGAGTGGATTATTTGGGATGAAGGAGTTTGGGATCTATAGGGATGGAATGGGGTCATCCCAGTGTTTCTGGAGCAAATTTTGGGTTTGGGATCCACAAGGATGATCCCAATGATTTTGGAGCAAATTTTTAGGGTTTGGGATCCACAGGGATGATGCTGGTGTCGTGTGGAGCAGTTTTTTGGGGAATGGAGAAGTTTGGGGTCAGAGATGGAGCTGAAGAGATTCCTGTGGGGTTAAGGGACTTTGGGATCATCCCAAAATGACTCCTGTGGGGTGAAGGACTTTGTGATCATTCCAGTGTTGTTTTGAGCTGATTTCTGTGGGGTGATGGACCTTGGGATCATTCCAGGGTTGTTTTGAACAGTTCCCTATGGGGTGAAGGCCTTTGTAATCATCCCAAAATGACTCTTGTGGGGTTAAAGAACTTTGGGATCATTCCAGGGTTGTTTTGAGCAGATCCTTGTGGGGTTGAAGGAGTTTGGCATCATTCCAGGATTATTTTGAGCGGTTCCTTGTGGGGTGAAGCCTTTGGGATCATCCCAAAACGACTCCTGTGGGCTTTAAGGCAACTGGGATCATCCCAGGATTGTTTTGAGCAGATTTCTGTGGGGTTTAAGGACTTTGGGATCACCTTGGTCTTGCAGTGAATGGATCCTTGTGGGGTTGAAGGAGTTTGGGATCATTCCAGGATTGTTTTGAGCAGATCCTTGTGGGGTTGAAGGAGTTTGGGATCATTCCAGGGTTACTTTGAGCAGATCCTTGTGGAGTTGAAGGCCATTGGGATCATCCCAGGATTGTTTTGAGCAGATTTCTGTGGGGTTTAAGGACTTTGGGATCACCTTGGTCTTGCAGGGAATGGATCCTTGTGGGATTGAAGGAGTTTGGGATCATTCCAGGGTTGCTTTGAGCAGATCCTTGTGGGATTGAAGGAGTTTGGGATCATTCCAGGGTTGCTTTGAGCAGATCCTTGTGGAGTTGAAGGCCATTGGGATCATCCCAGGATTGTTTTGAGCAGATTTCTGTGGCGTTTAAGGACTTTGGGATCACCTTGGTCTTGCAGGGGATGGATCCGTTTGGGGTTGAAGGAGTTTGGGATCATTCCAGGATTGTTTTTAGCAGATCCTTGTGGAGTTGAAGGCCATTGGGATGATCCCAGGATTGTTTTGAGCAGATTTCTCTGGGGTTTAAGGACTTTGGGATCACCTTGGTCTTGCAGTGAATGGATCCGTGTGGAGTTGAAGGAGTTTGGGATCATTCCAGGGTTGCTTTGAGCAGATCCTTGTGGGGTTGAAGGAGTTTGGGATCATTCCAGGGTTACTTTGAGCAGATCCTTGTGGAGTTGAAGGCCATTGGGATCATCCCAGGATTGTTTTGAGCAGATTTCTGTGGGGTTTAAGGACTTTGGGATCACCTTGGTCTTGCAGGGAATGGATCCTTGTGGGATTGAAGGAGTTTGGGATCATTCCAGGGTTGCTTTGAGCAGATCCTTGTGGGATTGAAGGAGTTTGGGATCATTCCAGGGTTGCTTTGAGCAGATCCTTGTGGAGTTGAAGGCCATTGGGATCATCCCAGGATTGTTTTGAGCAGATTTCTGTGGCGTTTAAGGACTTTGGGATCACCTTGGTCTTGCAGGGGATGGATCCGTTTGGGGTTGAAGGAGTTTGGGATCATTCCAGGATTGTTTTTAGCAGATCCTTGTGGAGTTGAAGGCCATTGGGATGATCCCAGGATTGTTTTGAGCAGATTTCTCTGGGGTTTAAGGACTTTGGGATCACCTTGGTCTTGCAGTGAATGGATCCGTGTGGAGTTGAAGGAGTTTGGGATCATTCCAGGGTTGCTTTGAGCAGATCCTTGTGGGGTTGAAGGAGTTTGGGATCATTCCAGGATTGCTTTGAGCAGATCCTTGTGGGGTTGAAGGAGTTTGGGATCGCTCCAGGGTTGCTTTGAGCAGATCCTTGTGGGGTTGAAGGAGTTTGGGATCATTCCAGGGTTGCTTTGAGCAGATCCTTGTGGGGTTGAAGGAGTTTGGGATCATTCCAGGGTTGCTTTGAGCAGATCCTTGTGGGGTTGAAGGAGTTTGGGATCATTCCAGGATTGCTTTGAGCAGATCCTTGTAGAGTTGAAGGCCATTGGGATCATCCCAGGATTGTTTTGAGCAGATTTCTGTGGGGTTTAAGGACTTTGGGATCACCTTGGTCTTGCAGGGAATGGATCCTTGTGGGATTGAAGGAGTTTGGGATCATTCCAGGGTTGCTTTGAGCAGATCCTTGTGGGGTTGAAGGAGTTTGGGATCATTCCAGGGTTGCTTTGAGCAGATCCTTGTGGGGTTGAAGGAGTTTGGGATCATTCCAGGGTTGCTTTGAGCAGATCCTTGTGGGGTTGAAGGACTTTGTGATCATTCCAGGATTGCTTTGAGCAGATCCTTGTGGGGTTGAAGGAGTTTGGGATCATTCCAGGATTGTTTTGAGCAGATCCTTGTGGGGTTGAAGGAGTTTGGGATCATTCCAGGGTTGCTTTGAGCAGATCCTTGTGGGGTTGAAGGAGTTTGGGATCATTCCAGGGTTGCTTTGAGCAGATCCTTGTGGGGTTGAAGGAGTTTGGGATCATTCCAGGATTATTTTGAGCGGTTCCTTGTGGGGTGAAGCCTTTGGAATCATCCCAAAACGACTCCTGTGGGCTTTAAGGCAACTGGGATCATCCCAGGATTGTTTTGAGCAGATTTCTGTGGGGTTTAAGGACTTTGGGATCACCTTGGTCTTGCAGGGAATGGATCCTTGTGGGATTGAAGGAGTTTGGGATCATTCCAGGGTTGCTTTGAGCAGATCCTTGTGGGGTTGAAGGAGTTTGGGATCATTCCAGGGTTGCTTTGAGCAGATCCTTGTGGGGTTGAAGGAGTTTGGGATCGTTCCAGGGTTGCTTTGAGCAGATCCTTGTGGGGTTGAAGGAGTTTGGGATCATTCCAGGGTTGCTTTGAGCAGATCCTTGTGGGGTTGAAGGAGTTTGGGATCGCTCCAGGGTTACTTTGAGCAGATCCTTGTGGAGTTGAAGGCCATTGGGATCATCCCAGGATTGTTTTGAGCAGATTTCTGTGGGGTTTAAGGACTTTGGGATCACCTTGGTCTTGCAGGGAATGGATCCTTGTGGGATTGAAGGAGTTTGGGATCATTCCAGGGTTGCTTTGAGCAGATCCTTGTGGGGTTGAAGGAGTTTGGGATCATTCCAGGATTGTTTTGAGCAGATCCTTGTGGGGTTGAAGGAGTTTGGGATCATTCTAGGATTGCTTTGAGCAGATCCTTGTGGGGTTGAAGGAGTTTGGGATCATTCCAGGATTGCTTTGAGCAGATCCTTGTGGAGTTGAAGGCCATTGGGATCATCCCAGGATTGTTTTGAGCAGATTTCTGTGGGGTTTAAGGACTTTGGGATCACCTTGGTCTTGCAGGGAATGGATCCGTGTGGGGTTGAAGGAGTTTGGGATCATCCCAGGGTTGCTTTGAGCAGATCCTTGTGGGGTTGAAGGAGTTTGGGATCATCCCAGGGTTGCTTTGAGCAGATCCTTGTGGGGTTGAAGGAGTTTGGGATCATTCCAGGGTTACTTTGAGCAGATCCTTGTGGGGTTGAAGGAGTTTGGGATCATCCCAGGATTGTTTTGAGCAGATTTCTGTGGGGTTTAAGGACTTTGGGATCACCTTGGTCTTGCAGGGAATGGATCCTTGTGGGATTGAAGGAGTTTGGGATCATTCCAGGGTTGCTTTGAGCAGATCCTTGTGGAGTTGAAGGCCATTGGGATCATCCCAGGATTGTTTTGAGCAGATCCTTGTGGGGTTGAAGGACTTTGGGATCATTCCAGGATTGTTTTGAGCAGATCCTTGTGGGATTGAAGGAGTTTGGGATCATTCCAGGATTGTTTTGAGCAGATCCTTGTGGAGTTGAAGGCCATTGGGATCATCCCAGGATTGTTTTGAGCAGATTTCTGTGGAGTTTAAGGACTTTGGGATCACCTTGGTCTTGCAGGGAATGGATCCGTGTGGGGTTGAAGGAGTTTGGGATCATCCCAGGATTGTTTTGAGCAGATCCTTGTGGGGTTGAAGGAGTTTGGGATCATCCCAGGATTGTTTTGAGCAGATCCTTGTGGGGTTGAAGGAGTTTGGGATCATCCCAGGATTGTTTCGAGCAGATTTCTGTGGGGTTTAAGGACTTTGGGATCACCTTGGTCTTGCAGGGAATGGATCCTTGTGGGATTGAAGGAGTTTGGGATCATTCCAGGGTTGCTTTGAGCAGATCCTTGTGGGGTTGAAGGAGTTTGGGATCGTTCCAGGGTTGCTTTGAGCAGATCCTTGTGGGGTTGAAGGAGTTTGGGATCATTCCAGGGTTGCTTTGAGCAGATCCTTGTGGGGTTGAAGGAGTTTGGGATCATTCCAGGGTTGCTTTGAGCAGATTTCTGTGGGCAAAGCCCTTTGGGACCATCCCACAACCAGTCCTGTGGGTGAAGCCCTTTGCAGCTCTCCTTTCCACCTGCTCTCCACCATCCCAAATCCCCTCCCAGACCCAGGTTATATTTTCCCCCCCCTCCCCAGCGCGTGTTCCCCTACATCTCGGCCATGGTGAACAACGGCTCGCTGACCTACGACCACGACCGCGACGGGCGCCCCACGGAGCTGGGCGGCTGCACGGCCATGGTGAGGAACCTCAACCACGACACCTTCCTGGTGATCCGCTACGTCAAGAGGCGCCTCACGGTGAGTGCTGTGCTGCACAGCAAGGGAGAGGGTCCTGCAGAAGTGGGGGGGCCCAGCTGACCCCCTGTCACCATCCCCCCAGCCCCAGCGGGAGTCGTGATGGTTCCTTCCACCCCAGGGTGCAAAAGACAAAAGCAAGAGACTCGGGTTTTGTTCAGTAGAAAGCAGCAATGCAGGTTATTGTGTGTAACAATTCAGTTTTGAGAGAGAGACAGAGAGGAAGGATGGGCTGTAGCTACCAGCAGACAGGACACATCCTTGTGGTCGTCTGACGAGATGCATCTTCAATCCGTTGGGGAGAAAGAGATCTCAAGGTCTCTTTAAGAAAGTCACTTTTTATAGTCCTTTTCCAAAGACAGTGGCCTCTGGCCAAAAGGTGGGGAGATTTATGGACTATTGTGTGTGGAGATGAACGAACAGGTGCAGGAACAGGGCACTATAAGCAGCACCCTGCTGAGAGCAGCATGCCATGGCAGCACCAGGCACAGCCACAGACAGTCCTGGGCAGCACCAGGCACAGCCACAGACAGTCCATGGCAGCACCAGCACAGGCACAGACAGCCCTGGGCAGCACGAGGCACAGCCACAGACAGTCCTGGGCAAGCACCAGGCACAGCCACAGACAGCCCTGGGCAAGCACCAGGCACAGCCACAGACAGTGCTGGGCAAGCACCAGCACAGCTACAGACAGTCCTGGGCAAGCACCAGGCACAGCCACAGACAGTGCTGGGCAGCTCCAGGCACAGCTACAGACAGTCCTGGGCAAGCACCAGGCACAGCTACAGACAGTCCTGGGCAAGCACCAGGCACAGCCACAGACAGTCCTGGGCAAGCACCAGGCACAGCTACAGACAGTCCTGGGCAGCACCAGGCACAGCTACAGACAGTCCTGGGCAGCACCAGGCACAGCCACAGACAGTCCATGGCAGCACCAGGCACAGCTACAGACAGTCCTGGGCAGCACCAGGCACAGGCACAGACAGTCCTGGGCAGCACCAGGCACAGCCACAGACAGTCCATGGCAGCACCAGGCACAGCCACAGACAGTCCATGGCAGCACCAGGCACAGCCACAGACAGTCCTGGGCAAGCACCAGGCACAGCTACAGACAGTGCTGGGCAGCACCAGGCACAGCCACAGACAGTCCTGGGCAGCACCAGGCACAGCCACAGACAGTCCTGGGCAGCACCAGCACAGGCACAGACAGTCCTGGGCAGCACCAGCACAGCTACAGACAGTGCTGGGCAGCACCAGGCACAGCTACAGACAGTGCTGGGCAGCACCAGGCACAGCTACAGACAGTCCATGGCAGCACCAGGCACAGCCACAGACAGTCCATGGCAGCACCAGGCACAGCCACAGACAGTCCTGGGCAGCACCAGGCACAGCTACAGACAGTCCTGGGCAGCACCAGCACAGCCACAGACAGTCCTGGGCAGCACCAGGCACAGCCACAGACAGTCCTGGGCAAGCACCAGGCACAGCTACAGACAGCCCCTGGGCAGCACGAGGCACAGCCACAGACAGTCCTGGGCAGCACCAGGCACAGCCACAGACAGTGCTGGGCAGCACCAGCACAGCTACAGACAGTCCTGGGCAGCACCAGGCACAGCCACAGACAGTCCTGGGCAGCACCAGGCACAGCTACAGACAGTCCATGGCAGCACCAGGCACAGCTACAGACAGTCCTGGGCAAGCACCAGGCACAGCCACAGACAGTCCTGGGCAAGCACCAGGCACAGCCACAGACAGTCCATGGCAGCACCAGGCACAGCCACAGACAGTCCATGGCAGCACCAGCACAGCCACAGACAGTCCTGGGCAAGCACCAGGCACAGCTACAGACAGTCCTGGGCAGCACCAGGCACAGCCACAGACAGTCCATGGCAGCACCAGGCACAGCCACAGACAGTCCATGGCAGCACCAGCACAGCCACAGACAGTGCTGGGCAGCACCAGGCACAGCTACAGACAGTGCTGGGCAGCACCAGGCACAGCCACAGACAGTCCATGGCAGCACCAGGCACAGCCACAGACAGTCCTGGGCAGCACCAGCACAGCCACAGACAGTCCATGGCAGCACCAGGCACAGCCACAGACAGTCCATGGCAGCACCAGGCACAGCCACAGACAGTCCTGGGCAAGCACCAGGCACAGCCACAGACAGTCCTGGGCAGCACCAGGCACAGCCACAGACAGTCCTGGGCAAGAACCAGGCACAGCCACAGACAGTCCATGGCAGCACCAGGCACAGCCACAGACAGTCCTGGGCAGCACCAGGCACAGCCACAGACAGTCCTGGGCAGCACCAGGCACAGCCACAGACAGCTCCTGGGCAGCACCAGGCACAGCCACAGACAGTCCTGGGCAGCACCAGCACAGGCACAGACAGTCCTGGGCAAGAACCAGGCACAGCCACAGACAGTCCTGGGCAGCACCAGGCACAGCCACAGACAGTCCTGGGCAAGAACCAGGCACAGCTACAGACAGTCCTGGGCAGCACCAGGCACAGCCACAGACAGCCCTGGGCAGCACCAGGCACAGCCACAGACAGTCCTGGGCAGCACCAGCACAGGCACAGACAGTCCTGGGCAGCACCAGGCACAGCCACAGACAGTCCATGGCAGCACCAGGCACAGCCACAGACAGTGCTGGGCAGCACCAGCACAGGCACAGACAGTCCTGGGCAGCACCAGGCACAGCCACAGACAGTCCTGGGCAGCACCAGCACAGGCACAGACAGTCCTGGGCAGCACCAGGCACAGCTACAGACAGTCCTGGGCAAGCACCAGGCACAGCCACAGACAGTCCATGGCAGCACCAGGCACAGCTACAGACAGTCCTGGGCCACCATCCACCTCAGCCAGGTCAGAACTCAGGTCCAGAGTGAGTGGTGCAGTCCTGGGGTCTCAGTCTCTGATGATGGTCGTGAGGCAGATCAGAGAAACTTCAGACCGACTCTTACAGCCCCGGGTGCTCTAAGGCACCAAACTCCAGAGCTCTTGGGCTCCTGCTCTGAGCTCTGAGGCTCTTACTTGTCAGGTGATCTTAAATAAGCAAAGCAACTAATAGTTAAAAAGGTTATTTGTTACAAAGCACATCTTATTACGGAGCACATCAGTCTCAACAGGCAATAGCAAAAGCAATGGCAAGCAATGGCAAAAGCAGCAGCAATAAGCAAATGGCTAGAAGCCAGAATGGCTGAAAGCAGCAATGGCTAAAAGCAACAACTCTCCCCAGTACAAACTCTTATATAGGATTTCTCCAACAAGCTAAGATGCAAGCTCAGACCACTACTCTTTAACCTGTTAGCATTCTAGTTTCTTGGCACACTAGGTTACGTGTAACACTATGCATACACTCTATCGTGTTCTATCTAAGAAATGTCAGCAATATTCTTACTATAACTCTATTATATCTAAGTCCTGTCTACAACTGCAGGCCTGGAGCCTCCACTGAAGATACCAGTATGTTTCAACCTTCATTAAAACACTCACTGCTACTGTGGGATTTGAAACCTTTTACTCATTAAAAGTGTCAGAACTCACTCTAAAAGTTATTCAATCCCTGCACTCTGATTTCTCTCTGAAGAATTCAGAGAGACCCCTATAACTCAGACTCCAACACAGAAGGATTGGAGATGCTTGAGTGTGTCCAGAGGAGGAACAAGGCTGGTGAGGGGTCTGGAACACAAATCCTGTGAGGAACAACTGAGGGAGTTGGGAGTGTTCAGCCTGGAGAAAAGGAGACTCAGGGGTGACCTTATCACTCTTTACAACTTCCTGAAAGGTGGCTGTGGTCAGTTTGGGGTTGGTCTCTTTCTCCAGGCAGCACTCACAGAACAAGAGGACACAGCCTTAATCTGCACCAGGGGAGATACAAGTTGGATATGAGGAAAAAGTTTTTCACAGAAAGAGTGATAAAGTGCTGTAATGGTCTGCTGTCTTGGTTTGAAGGACAGGTGTCTGCCAGTAAATGCAGAAGATTCTCCTTGAAATGGAGAATGTAAACCCCCTCCCTCCAAATTATCATTATAATTTTGAAATTAAGGGGCTGTCAGGCAAAGAGGTGGGAATTAGGAATAACAGTTTTTTACTAGGAAAATTAAAATAGAAATACAGTATTAGAAAGAACAATCCCCAAACACTGCCAGAGTCAGAATCCAAGCTGACACCTGTCAGTCAGGCAGGGTGTTGGCAGCAGTCCCATTCAATGGTGGCTGCATCCTCCTGCAGTGGCAGGTGTGGTTCAGCTGGAGCAGTGCTCCTGTAGAAGGTGCAGTTTCCTCTGAAGGTCCAGGGATGATGTGGAAGGGTCTGGTTTTCCTCTGGAATCCAGTGGAAAGAAGGTACCTTGCTGTCCAAAATCTCAGTTTTAGCTGGGTAGGAAATGTTTGGCATGTGGAGCATCTGCCAGTGGGATGATGTAATTTTATCAGTCATGCCCTGGGACTTACTGGCCATGAACAGGAGATATCTCCTGGAGGGAGGATGGGCTGTGGAAAGATAAAGATGATTGCCCCAGCTGGTTTAAAGCTGGCCCATTAGCAGGAGATATCTCCTGGAGGGAGGATGGGCTGTGGAAAGATAAAGATGATTGCCCCAGCTGGTTTAAAGCTGGCCCATGAACAGATAATATGTGCCAGGAGATCAGGGTCACTGCCCCACCCGGCTGCAGCAGATGGGGACAGAATCCACACTTCTGGCCACATCCTATATAGCAACCCAAGATGAGGAAAAGAAAAATCCAAGCCCCAGCCATGAGTGTGGTGCTTGTTGTGATTTTGGGCAGGTGCTGATCGACATCGACGGCAAGCACGAGTGGAGGGACTGCATCGACGTGCCGGGCGTGCGCCTGCCCCGCGGGTACTACTTTGGGACCTCCTCTGTCACCGGGGACCTGTCAGGTACAGCCTGGGGATTCCCACATGGGTTTGGGGGCTGGAGCTTGGGTCTGCAGGGGTTTTCTCTGCTGGAAGGATCCAGCAGGAGCTTTGGGTTGAGCCCTGAGGAGCACCGAGGGTTTGTCCCGCTCTTCCTGGAGTTCACTGTGGATCTCCAGGCTGTGGGAGGAGTAAAAGCTTGGGATGAGAATGGGATAAAAGCTTGGGATGAGAATGGGATAAAAGCTTGGGATGAGCCAGGAGTAAACTGGGATGAGCATGGAATAAACTGGGATGGTCATGGGATAAACTGGAATGAGCATGGGATAAAAGCTTGGGATGAGCATGGAATAAAACCAGGATTAGCCAGAAATAAACCAGGATGAGCATGGAATGAACTGGGATGAGCATGGAATAAAACGTTGGGATAAGCATGGGATAAACCAGGTTGACCATGAAATAAAACCTTGGGATGAGCATGGAGTGAACTGGGACAAGCATGGGATAAAATCTTAGGATGAGCATGGGATAAAACCAGGATGAGCCTGGAATAAAACCTGGCCCAGGCCCTGGGATACCCCAAAGCAGGAGCTGCTGGCACTGTCCCCACTGTCCTCACATTCCAGTTCTGCTCCCACAAAAAACTCATTCCTGACCTCCAACAAAAACTCCTTTTCCCTCCCAGATCCCAGGCCCAGCACATTCCTTTGGCTTTCCAAGCACTTCTAACTCAAATAACCACCCAATTTTTTGGGGCTGGATATGAGGTTGTTTTTTAAAAAAATCCTGCTGGCCATGGAGCACCTCCTGCCATCCCAGAGAATTCCAGAATTCCAGGAGAGGTTTTTGCTGCATTTCCCACACCCAGCACATTCCTTTGGCTTTCCAAGCACTTCTAACTCCAATAATCTCCCAATTTTGGAGGGGCTGGATTTGAGGTTGTTCTTTAAAAATTCCTGCTGATCATGGAGCACTTTCTGCCATCCCAGAGAATCCCAGGAGAGATTTTTGCTGCATTTCCCACCTCCAGCACATTCCTTTGGCTTTTCAAGCACTTCTAACTCCAATAATCTCCCAATTTTTGGGGGCTGGATTTGAGGGTTTTTTTCTTTTTTAATTCCTGCTGGCCATGGAGCACCTCCTGCCATCCCAGAGAATCCCAGGAGAGGTTTTTGCTGCCTTTTGCAGACAACCACGACATCATCTCGCTGAAGCTGTACCAGCTGACGGTGGAGCGGACGCCCGAGGAGGAGAAACGGGACAGGGAAGTGTTCCTGCCCGTGGTGGACAACCTGAAACTGCCAGGAAGTGAGTGGGAATTTGGGAATTTGGTGGGAGCAGCAGGGATTTGGGGTGGGGGGTGGAGCTGTGCAGGTTTGGGGTCAGGCAGAGATGGACACAGTGAGGGTGTGAGCGCCAGGCTGGGGTGGGTGGGAGAGATGTGGGAGGGAGATGAGTTGTGTGCCATCCCAAAATCCCACACTCATCCCAAAATTCCATCCCAAACTCCTTTCCCAAACTGCAAAACTCCCATCCCAAAATCCCACACTCATCCCAAAATCCCATCCCAAACTCCTTTCCCAAACTGCCAAACTCCCATCTCAAAATCCCAAAATCCCATCCCAAAATCCTATCCCAAATTCCTTTTCTAAAATCCCAGATTCCCATCTCAAAATCCCAAAATTCCATCCCAAACTCCTTTTCCAAAATCCCATCTCAAAATCCCACACTCCCATCCCAAAATCCCATCCCAAACTCCCACACTCCCATCCCAAACTTCCTATTTCCCATCCCAAAAACCCCAATTCCCAAAATCCCATCCCAAAGTCAGTTGGGATCTGGGAATCCTCCAGGATCCCAGGGTGGTGATCCACAGGGATGATGTTTGTCTTGTTGAGCAGATTGTTTGGGATGATGGGATCCACAGGGCTGAAGCAGGGTGATCCCAGTGTTTTTTGGGGCAGATATTTGAGGTTTGGGATGCACAGGAATGGAGTGGAGTTGGTTCTGGTGTCTCCTGGAGCAGATTTTGGGGATAGAGGAGTTTGAGATCCAAGGAGGCAGTGGCAGTGTCCTGTTGAGCAGATTATATGGGATGAAGGAGTTTGGGGTCATCCCAGTGGTTTTTGAGCCAATTTTTGGGGTTTGAGATCTGCAGGGATGGTGCTGGTGTCCAGTTGAGCAGATTATTTGGGATGAAGGAGTTTGGGATGCATAGGGATGGAGTGGGGTCATCCCAAAGGCTTTGGAGCAGATTTTGGGGTTTGGGGTCTATAAGGATGGAGTGGGGCCATCCTGATGGCTTTGGAGCAGATTTTTGGGGTTTAGGTTTCATAGGGATGAAGTGGGGTTATCCCAGTGGTTTTTGAGCAGATTTTTGGAGTTTGGGATGCACAGGGATGGACCAGGATTGGTGCCAGTGTCTTCTGGGGCAGATTTTGGGGGGATGAAGGAGTTTGGGATTCATAGTGATGGTGTCAGCATCCTGTTGAGCAGATTATTTAGGATGGAGAAGTTTGGGGTCATTCCTGTGGTTTTGGAGCAGATTTTGGGGTTTGGGATCCACAGGGACGGAGAAGGGTCATCCCAATGGCTTTGGAGCAGTTTTTTGGGGTTTGGGATCCCCAGGGATGGAGTGAGGTCATTCCAGTGGTTTTTTTGAGCAGATTTTTGGGGTTTGGGATTCACAGGGATGAAGCAGGGTCATCCCAATGGGCTTTGGAGCAGATTTTTGGAGTTTGGGATCCACAGGGAGGATGCTGGTGTCTTGTTGAGCAGATTATTTGGGATGAAGGAGTTTGGGATCCATAGGGATGGAGCAGAGTCATCCCAATGATTTTGGAGCCGATTTTTGGGGTTTGGGATCCACAGGAATGGAGTGGGTTTGGTGCCAGTGTTTCCTGGAACAGATTTTGGGGGATAAAGGAGTTTGGGATCCATGGGGATGAAGCAGGATCATCCCAATGACTTTGTAGCAGATTTTTGGGGTTTGGGATCCCCAGGGATGGAGTGGGGTCATTGCAGTGTTTCTGGAGCAGAGCTTTGGGGTTTGGATGCAGGATCTGGGGGGCTCAGGGCTGTTCCCTCTCTCTGTCCCGCAGTGGAGGCGCCCCTGGAGCCCATGAGTGGCCTCGCCCTCTTCCTCATCGTCTTCTTCTCGCTCGTGGCCATCGTCTTCGCCATCGTCATCGGCATCATCGTCTACAACAAGTGGCAGGAGCAGAGCCGCAAACATTTCTACTGACTCAGAGCTTCCTGGCCTGGCCCATCCCGGCCTTTTGGCGGCCACGTCCCGACTCCCAGGGCGTGAGGGACCAGCCCTGGTGGCAGGGACCCCCCAAATCCGGGTGGGGACCCCTCGCCTTCACCGCTGGAGAGAGAGAATTCCCAGTGCCTCCTCCTGTGAGCCCCCCACGGGCTGGGAGGAGCTGGGTGCTGCTGGTTCTCCCAGAGGGAGGAGTTTTCCTGCTTTTGGGGGGGTCCCACTCCCCATTTCCCAGCATGTGGCTGCCCCTGCATGCGTGTCCTGGCTCCAGGGAGCCGGGGCCATTCCTACCTCAGGGACTGCTGGCCACTCCTGCACCCCTGCAGGGGTCACTGGGTCCCCAGAGGGGTCAGCACAGGGGGAGGGTTGGATCTTGGGTGCCCTGGGGACTCAGGGTTCCCTCCTCACCAGGATCCAGGAGAGCTGAGTCCAGCCCTGCAGCGTTGCAGGATATTCCCACCCAAAACAAATCCCCCCCCAAAAAAAAACCTCTCAGTGGCCCCTGGGCCAGGGGGGGATTTTCCACGCTGGAACTGGTGGGCTGGGAGCTGTTTCCAAGTGCCCAAGGGGGGTTGTGGCACCTGAAGAGAGTTTTTCTGGTGTTTTGCCTATTTTTTTTCGGTTTTTTTTTGGAGATGGCCTCTCCCTGGAGCTGTACCCAGTGTTTGGAATAAACGCTGAGGACTGTGCGTGCCGTGGTCCTTGTCACTGGGAGGCTTCTGGATGGGCCAGACAGGTTCCCCTGGAGCTGGGGGCTGTGGGTTTTTTAGGATTAGGATCTTGGAATGGTTTGGATTGGAAGGGACCTCAAAGCCTACCCAGTGCCACCCCTGCCGTGGCAGGGACACCTCCCACTGTCCCAGGCTGTTCCCAGCCCTGTCCGGCCATGTCCAAAGGGGCAGCCAGGCAGAAATCTGCTCACCTGGCTGGGGCTGGGAGCTGTGGCACCAGGGATTCCACAGAATCCACAGAACTCCGAGGAAACGAGTTGATTCCATGGAATCTCAGGGAACTGAGGCTCTGGTGTGACACCAGGGCAGCGCTGTGACACCACAGAACCTCACAGAGCCGAGCGTCCGTCGTGACACAGCGGGGCCTGGGGAAAGGAAATCTCACTGCCAAAGCATTTCTGGCTGATAAAAGTTCGATTTGGTCTCCATCCCTCTGGGCCTGGGAAATGCTCGAGGGGGCCGGGGGGTTTCTGTCCCTCTCCCTTGGGGGTGGGGTCTCCATCCCTCTGGGGACACCGCAGGGTCTCTGTCCCTCTCACCCTGGGATGAGCACCCCGAGCATCCCCCAGTGTGACACGGCCAGAGACCCCCAGCCCTGAGCATCCCCCGGTGTGACACGGCCAGAGACCTCCAGCCCTGCCATTCCCCCTCAGGAGAGGCCCGAAACCCCCAGGACCGCCCCAGGGAGGAGGGGGGACGGAGACATCCCTGAGCCCCTCCCGCTCCCTTCCCGGCTGAGGGTCTCCGTCCTCCTCTTCATGGGGCGGGGGGGGCTTTGAGCTTGGTTTGGGTGGCGAGGGACTCGTTGGGAGAGCAAAGATCAGGCACAGCACTTGATGTGATTTTTGCCAATTTTATTTTGGCCTTAGCTTTTTTGAACCGGGGCGATGGACAGACCCCTCCGATTTGGGGGGCCGGCGCGGTCCCTCGCTGCCCCGGCGGTTCTCGGTCCTTAACTTTGTTGAGCCGGGGTGGTGTCCGACCCCCTCCGATTTGGGGGGGCCGCTGTGCTCTCCATCCACCTTACCTTTGGCAGGCCGGGGCGGTGGCCACACCCCTCCGATTTGGGGGGGCGGGCGCGGTCCCTCGGTGCCCCGGCGGTTCTCGGTCCTTACCTTTGTTGAGCCGGGGGTGCTGTCGCTCCCACTCCCATTCGGAGGGGCCGGCGCAGGTACCCGAGGAGGGTGACGGCGAGCAAAAGGCGCACGGGCGGCGAGAAGCGGCGCATCGGCGCAATCCCCCCCCGCATCCCTCCCTCCCTCCCTGCAGCCACCCGCACACAAGCGCCCCGTGCTGGGGCTCAGGGGGCCGGGGCGGTGCTGGGGCTCTGCCCCTGGGGGCTCAGGGGGCCGGGGCGGTGCCGGGGCTCTGCCCTTGGGGGCTCAGGGGGCCGGGGCGGTGCCGGGGCTCTGCCCTTGGGGGCTCAGGGGGCCGGGGCGGTGTCGGGGCTCTGCCCTTGGGGGGGCTCGGCTCTTCCGGGCCCGCTCCCGTGCCAGCTCCGCTCCGCTCCGCTCCGCTCCGCCGGGACCCAACTGACTCACAACCCCCGCCGCCGCCTTATATAGTCAGCCTGAGCCCCGCCCCTCCTCGGCGGCAGCCAATGGGAGCAGAGAACAGCGTTGAGGGGCGGGGCAAAGAACCCTTTGCTTTATGACCTAATGGGGCGGAGCCAGAGCGAGACGGAGCGACGTGATTGGCCGAGAGGTCCCGGGGGTGGGGCCTGTGCGCTCGGGGGCCCGGTCACCGGGGGCAGCTCCGGGGATCTCAGTCCCTGCTCGGCCCGGGGGGTGCTCCGAGCGTGCCCGTCCTTCCCCGGCTGAGAGGCAGAGGCGGTCCCAGGGCTCCGGCGTGGGGCGGCCATTGCTTCTGGGGATCCCAGCCCCATTCTGGAGGTGCCCAGGCACACGGGGAGGGGTCTCTGAGGGTCCCAGCCCCATTCTTGGGTGGAGTGTCTGGGGGTCCCGTGGTCAAACTGGGATTTGGGGTGAGTTTGGGGGGGATTGCGGCTGAGGGGGCTCAGAGCTGGTACCCTCGGTGCGGGTGGGTTTAGGGCTGGCCTGGGGGGCAGCGGCACTGGGGCTGGCATTGGGGTCAGGGTTGATGGCGGTGTTGGGGTCACGGCAGGAATTGGGGCTGAGTTCAGGAGTTACAGCCGAACCTGTGACTGGGATGTGGGCTGGGGCTGGGGTGGAGCTGGAGTTAGGGCGGAATTTGGCATCGGGCTGCGGATCTGCTCCCCGAGCGGGGTCCGTGTCCCTCCCCAGCGCACAGAGACGGGGACGGTGCTTTGGTGGCGTTCGGCCACAACTTTGTTCTCGAGGGAACATCGATGGGCAGCTCCCTCGGCACTCCCTTCGGGACAGCGGCTCCACAGCAGAGCGATCCCCTCGCGGCTGCAGAGCCCGCCGAGGAGAGGGGGAGCAGCTGGGGAGGGGGTTCAGAGCCAGCAAAGCGGGGGGCTGAGGGGGCTCCTCAGCCTTTCGTTCCCCTCCCGCTCGGGGGACGCTCCGTGCCCGGCGGCTCCTTGTCGGAGGGCCGCAGGAGATGCCACGGGTCAGTCATCTTCACGGTCAGAAAGGAGCCCTGCGGGGGGACACGGGGCACTCAGGGCACGCTCCGAGCGGCCCGGGGGGAACGGGGGGAACGGGCACCGCTGGGGCCGTGCTGACCGGGAAGAAGGAGCGGAGCAGCGCCAGCAGCAGCAGGAAGCCGGCCAGCCCCAGGCAGATCCACAGCAGGTAGCTCCAGCGGATGCCGTGGCGCATCAGCCGCATCGGGGAGCGCAGCCAAAGGAACGAGGACTTGGGGCGCCTGCGGGGGACACCGAGCTCAGCCAGGGCCCGGTTCCCTCCCCGGGGCCCCTCCCCGCTCCCCGCGGAGCTCACTTGGGCTCGGGCAGCGTCGGGTGCTTGTTGGGCTCCTCCCGACCCTTCCCCACCGGCCGCTCCTCCGCCTCCTGCGCCGTCAGCAGCTCCAGGCTGAGCTGCAGCTTCCCCTGCGGGGCGCAGGGCGCGGTTGGGGCGCAGGACCTGTCCCCGCTGCTCCCCAGCCCCGTCACCCCGGTGTCCCCAACCTACAGAGAGCCGCTGGCCGCTGTCCTCCTGCATGGCGCAAGGCCACCAGCCCCGCGCCCTGCGCCGCCGGAACAGGTTCAGCGGGGAGCGCTCGGGCACCGGGGCGCGGCCCCAGAGCCGCGAGAGCCAGGGCAGGTCCCGCGGCGTGACCCAGCACAGGCGGGGGCTGCGGGCCGGCCGCCGCAGCCGGGCGAGCTCCAGCTCCAGCACCCCTGCGGGACGGCGGGGGGACAGCTCTGGCACCGCTGCGGCTGCCTGGCACCAGTGGGGGCTGCCTGGCACCAGTGGGGGCTGCCTGGCACCAGTGGGGGCTCCCTGTCACCAACGGGAGCTCCCTGTCTCGAATGGGGGCTCCCTGTCACCAGTGGGAGCTCTGTCACCCGTGGGAGCTCCCTGTCACCAATGGGGGCTCCTTGTCGCCAGTGAGTGGTCCCTTTCCCCAGTGGCTGTCTCTTTCCCCAGTGGCTGTCCCTGTCCCCTGCAGTGTCCCCTGTCCCCTGTGGCTGTCCCTGTCCCCAGTGGCTGTCCCCTGTCCCCAGTGGCTGTACCCTGCAGTGTCCCCCCGCCAGGGACCCGGGGTCTCACCCAGCAGATCGTCTGCCTTGAACTTGTCGTTGTCCCACACCTGGAGGATGAGCTTGGGCGGCACCTTCAGCAGCGTCTCGTCCAAGCTCCACACGTGCTCCTGCCGAGGGACAGGGGAGGGTCGCGGTGTCCCCAGGCCGTGTCCCCGCCCCGGCTGTCCCCGCCCCGCTGTGGCCTGACCTTGCGGCGGATGGCGCAGAGCTTCTCGGCCGCCAGGAGCTCGAAGGGGAACACGAAGCGCCAGTTGAAGACGCCGTTCCCGTCCATGGAGCGATAGTGGATGTCGGTCTCCTGCCGCTGCTCGGGGAGCCCGTCCAGCCACCTGCGGGGACACGGCTGTCACCTCTGTGCCACCCTGCAGGGGACACTGCTGTCACTGCTGTGCCACCCTGCAGGGGACACCACTGTCACTGCTTGTGTCACCCCAGCCACCTGCGGGGACACGGCTGTCACTGCTGTGCCGTCCCACAGGGGACACTGCTGTCACCATTGTAGCACTCCTGCCACTTGTGCCACCCCAGAGGGGGACACTGCTGTCACACCATGTTAATGTGGATGGGGACACCCTGGGGTGACAGGGGCCATGGGGGTGGGTCAGGGATGAGCAGGACAAATGCTGGGGGGTGACAGGGACGCCGCGGCGCTGGGGACAGGAGGGGACAGCCGCAGGGCTCACCCGGACACGTAGATGTCACTCATGCGCCGGCCCAGCAGGTTGACGTCCCCCAGGTCCGTGTCCCGCACCCTCCACACCACACAGCGCAGCTCGTACCTCGCAGGGGACAGGGACGTGCCACCTGAGCCGGGGGTGGCCCTGTCCTGTCCCCACTGGGATGATCCTGTCCTTGCTCGGTGGCCCTGTCCCCACCGGGGATGGTCCTGTTCCCCCGGGGGTGGCCCTGTCCCCACCCGATGGCCCTGTCCTGTCCCCGGGGGTGGCCCTGCCCTGTCACTCACTCACCCCTCGGCCTTGCGGGGGTCGATGCTGACGGGGGGCCCGGGGGGGCCGAGGCTGGTGGGGAAAATGTCCACCCACATCTGCACCTTGCCCTGGGGACACACGGACGGGCTGGCAGCGGCCCTCGTGTCCCCTCCATGTCCCCTCCATGTCCCCTCACTGTCCCTACGGCCCCAGGTCCTCACCAGGTCCCCCCTGCACCCACCAGCCCTCCCTGCCTCGGGGTCCCCATTGTCCCCCCAGACCCCATCAGCCACTCCTGAGGTCCCCAAAGTCCCCCTGGCACACCCTACACCCCATGGTCCCTGTCACCCTGGGGTCCCTCTCTGGCCACATCCCTGTCACCCCAGGGTCCCGTCACACCCCCCGTCCCCTGTGTCCCTGTCACCACGGTGTCCCAATCCCCAGTGTCGCTGTCCCCGCGGTGTCCCCATGCCCCATCCCCCCAGTTTCGCTGTCCCCCGGTGTCGCTGTCCCCGCGGTGTCCCCATGCCCCATCCCCGGCTGTCGCTGTCCCCCCGGTGTCGCTGTCCCCCGGTGCTCCCATGCCCCATTCCCCGGTGTCGCTGTCCCCGCGGTGTCCCCATGCCCCATCCCCCAGTGTCACTGTCCCCGCCGGTGTCGCTGTCCCCGCGGTGTCCCCATGCCCCATCCCCCAGTGTCACTGTCCCCGCCGGTGTCGCTGTCCCCCGGTGTCGCTGTCCCCGCGGTGTCCCCATGCCCCATCCCCCAGTGTCACTGTCCCCAGTGTCGCTGTCCCCCGGTGTCGCTGTCCCCGCGGTGTCCCCCATGCCCCATCCCCCGGTGTCGCTGTCCCCGCGGTGTCCCCATGCCCCATCCCCCGGTGTCGCTGTCCCCGCGGTGTCGCTGTCCCCGCGGTGTCCCCATGCCCCATCCCCCGGTGTCGCTGTCCCCGCGGTGTCGCTGTCACCTGCTCCAGCCCGGGCTGGGCGCTGCTCTGGAGGCTCCGCGTCTCCAGGTGCTCCGGGACGAGCTCGCACAGGTTCAGCACGTGCAGGGCCAGGCGCTCCCGGGGCTCCCCGGGGTGCCGGAGCGGGGGTGACCCCTCTCTGTGACACCGACCCTGTCACCCACCCAGATCCCCCCAAGAAGCCCCCAAATCCCACCGGACCCTCCTCACATCCCTCCCAATCCCCTGTTTACTGCGGATCCCCCAAAACCCTCCCAGAGCCCCCGAACCCCCGTTCCCTACTCACCGAAGTGCTGCAGCTCGAAGCTCTGCCCGTCGAGGCGCAGGGCGGTGCCCTGGGGGTTGAAGAGGGGCGCGGGCAGCCCCCGGGACCCCGCCAGCAGCTCCAGGATCCGGCTGGGGCACAGCTGGTCCCGCCAGCACGTGGGGCCCGCTCTGGGGACAGCGGCAGGGCCGGGGGTCACCTCTGCTGCCCGTGTCCCCCCAGCTCCCCGTGTCCCCTCCCTGTGTCCCCCCCGCCCCCTTTGTCCCTTCTCTATCCCACCCCGCGTGTCCCCTCCCTGTGCCCCGCTGTGTCCCTCCCCATGTCCCCGCCGTGCCCCCCACCGTGTCCCCCCATGTCTCCTCCCCTGTGCCTCCCCGTGTCCCCTCTCCATGTCCCCGCCGTGCCTCTTGTCTCCCCCGGCCGTGTCCCCTCCCTGCGCCCTCCCCGTGTCCCACCCGTGTCCTCTGTGTCTCCTCCCCGTGCCTCCCTGTGTCCCTCTCCGTGTCCTCACGGTGCCTCATGTCCCCTCTTCATGTCCCCTCTCTGTGCTCCCCTGTGTCCATTCTTCGTGTTCCCGCTGTGACCCGTGTCCCCTCCATGAGCCCCCCGTATGCCCCCCATGCCCCCCGTGTCCCCTCCTCGTATCCTCCGGTGCCCCCCCGTGCCCTCCATGTCCCCTCCCCATGTCCCCCCCCCGTGTTCCCTCCAGTGTCCCCCGTGCCCCACGTGTCCCTCCCCGTGTCCCCCGTGTCCCTTCTCCGCACCGCCCGTGTCCCTCTCCATGTCCCTCCCCGTGTCCCCACGTCCCCGCACACGCACGGGTGGTACAGGGCGGGCAGCCCGCAGTCGCGCGCTCGCAAGTTGGACAGCAGCCGGTCCTCCAGGTCGATGGTGGTGCTGCCGATCTCCTGGTCCGGTGGCACCTTGTCGTAGTCCATGATTGTCACCCGCAGGTCCTTCTCCAGAGGGATGGTGGCCGTCAGCTCGAACATCCTGGTGGCAGGAATGGCGTCAGCCCCCAGGGCTGGAGTGGGGACAGGGACAGCTGAGGGCACAGGGAGAGCTGGGGGGCACAGGGACACGGCAGGACAGGGGACAGGGAGAGCTGGGGGCACAGGGACACGGCAGGACGGGGGACAGCTGGGGGCACAGGGACACGGCAGGACAGGGACAGGGACAGCTGGGGGCACAGGGACACGGCAGGACAGGGACAGGGAGAGCTGGGGGCACAGGGACACGGCAGGACGGGGACAGCTGGGGGCACAGAGTGGTACAGCAGCTCAGGGAATGGGGACCCGGTGGCACCAGGCCAGGCTGGCACAGAGCCACGCTGCCATCGGGAATGAGCCACCCCAGCACCCCCTCACCACTGCCAGGGCCCCCAGCCCAGCGCCACCCCCGGGGGTGACACTGTCACAGGCCACCCACCCCGAGGTGACACGGCCGAGGGCCACCGAGCCCTACCTGCCGAAAACGGGCTCCAGGGTGTTGGGCACATACTGGTCCCGCTGTCCCAGCGTCTTCTTGCCCAGCGACACCCGCACGTAGGGATCGCTCTGGGACACGGAGGGGACACCGGGCTGGCACCGCGGCCGGGAGCCCCCGCCCCGCGCCGCGGGGGTCCCGCGCTGTCCTTACCAGCCCGGTGACATCGCGGGGGGACAGGTGGAGCGCTCGCACGATGTAGACCCGCACCAGGCACTCCTGCGGGGCGCTGGGCGGCAGGCGCTGGAAGCAGCGGGGCGGGGGGCGCGCTTCGGCCGCCTCGGGCACGGGGTAGATGCGGAACAGCCCCTGAGAGACCCCGCTGTGCCCTCCGGGGGTCCCGCCCCCTCCCCGGGGCCCCGCGGGGGGGTCTCACCCACCTTGAAGCTGCCCACGGGCTCCGGGCCCTGCCCGGGCCGGGGGGCACGGCCGGGTTTGTAGAGGGGGAAGGTCTGGCAGAAATCCTGCAGCCCCTCGAACTCGGGCACCGCCTCCAGCTCGCAGCTGTAGATCTGCAGGGCCGCGCCGGCCTCGGCTCAGCCCCTCCGGCTCCTGCCCCCGGCCCCAGCCCCGGCTCCGAGAATGATCGTCCCTTCCCCAGCTTCATCCTCATCCCTGTCCCGTTCAGCTTCATCCTCATCCCTGTTCCCCTCAGCTTCATCCCCATCCTTGTCCCACTCAGCTTCATCCCCGTGCTTGTCTACTCCTCACCTTCATCATCATCCTCATCCCCCTCCATTTCACCCCTGCCCTTGTCACCTCGAACTTAATCCTCCTCGTTGTTCCCCTGTGCTTCATCCCTGTCCCTCCCCGAGCTTCATCCCCATTCCTGTCCCCATTCCCTCCTCATCCAATCCCTGTCCCCATTCCTTCATCCCTGTCCTTGTCCTCACTTGTCTTCAGTCCTGTCCTTGTCTTCACCCACTCCCTTCATCCTCCCCTGTCCCCAGCACATTTCCATCCCTGTCCTGTCCCAATCCCCACCTCACTCCTGTCCCTGTCCCTGTCCCTGTCCCTGTCCCTGTCCCTGTCCCTGTCCCTGTCCCTGTCCCTGTCCCCAGCCATCCCTGTCCCCATCCCAATGCAGGTCCCAGGCTCGGGCTCACCTTCAGTCTGTTCCCTTTGGTTCCCCATGGAGATTTGGGCTCCTTCTCCTCCATGGATGCGTAGAATTTGCTCCACCAGTCTCTCTCTTCCTCCTCCTCCTCCTCCTCCTCCTCCTCCTCCTCCTCGTCTTCTTCATCCTGGTGGGGAGCAGAAGCAGGTGGGGACAGGTGGCCCTGGTGGCCCTGGTGGCAGCCCTGTCACAGTGCCCACCTCATCCTCAGCCATGTAGTTCCTCAGGTAGCTGAACAGGTCCTGTGGGGGGCAAAGGATTCTTGGGGAAACTGAGGCACCGGGCCGGGCGGTGCCGGCGCCCAGCGGTTCCAGGGCAGGTGCCAGGTGACCTGGGGGACTCACCTGAGCCATCCTGGCTGGGGCTGTGGCAAGGAAAAGGGAGCAGCAACGTTTCCAGACGGGCAGGGAAAGGAGCTCCTCTGTGGGAGAGAGGGACGGGCAGGGATGAGAGAGGGGACAGCTGTGATGGGCAGGGACAGCTGGGATGGGCAGGGGACAGATGGGATGGGCAGGGGACAGCTGGGATGGGCAAGGGGACAGATGGGATGGACAGGGGACACCTGGGATGAGGGAGGAGACAGCTGGAGTGGGGCAGGGGACATCAGGGATGGGGCAGTGATGGGACAGGTGGTACCTGGGATGGGCAGGGGACATCAGGGATGGGACAGGCGATATCTGGGCTGGAGCAGGGCACACCAGGGATGGGACAGGCGGTACCTGGCATTGACACAATCGTGTGAAAGACACTGCGAGCACTGCCAGAGCCCAGGAGCTGCCCCTGGCGGGGCGGGTGGCAGCGGTACCGGCGCAGCTCCCTGACGCTGGCCTGGCCCAGCAGCAGCCGCCGCTTCGTGTCCGCCCGGTCCCAGAGGCGCAGGCGGATGGGCGGCACGAACCGCTCCTCCTCGGGCAGCGCCTGCGGGGCACGGCCGGGTCACCCGCGGGGACACCGCGGCCGTGGCGCCCCCCACGGCTCCCCTCTCACCAGGGTGAGCACGAAGGCGTTGCTGGGGAAGTTGGGGTTGGCGGCGATGTCCTGGATCGGGGGGGTCCACAGGCTCTGCTCCCCCCACTGCAGCTCCAGCCGCGGCTCCCGCACGGCCCCGCGCAGCCCCCGCAGCCCCCAGGCCAGCACCTGGCGGGACACGCGGCCCCTGTCACCGCGCCCGGCCTGCTCCGTGTCCCTGTCCCCATCCCTGACCCCCGTGCTGTGCCTCTTCTCATCCTCGTTCCTGTTCTTGACCCTGTCCCATCCCTGACCCCCGTGCTGCGCCTCTTCTCATCCTCGTTCCTGTTCTTGTCCCTGTCCTGCCTTCATCCCCTGTCCCCAAGGAATCCCCAGGACCTTCAGCTCTGTCCCCATCCCTGTCCCGTCTCCGTCCTCATCCCTGTCCCACCTTTACCCCTGTGCCCATGCCCGTCTCCATCCCACCTTTATCCCTGTCCCATCTCTGTCCCCATCCCTGCCCCATCCCACATTTATCCCCGCCCCAGCCCTGTTCCCAGCCGGCCCCGCCTCCATCCCATTCCCCGCTTTCCCCTTGTCCCCGCCCCTCTCCCCACGCTGTCCCCTCCCTGGCACCTCCAGTGCCACCCTCTGCAGGCGTGGCCGCAGTTCCGGGGGGATGCCGAACTCGTCCTTCCTCAGGGGCAGGGGGCCGAGAGGAGCCGGGGACCCGTCCTGCCGTGGGGGGGACACAGCGACAGTGGCACCCCAGTCCTGGGCGCCCTCTGTGTCACCGCCGTCACCCCGAGTCACCCCGCGCCACAGCCTCACCTCGGGCTCGTGCAGGAGCTCGAAGGCGGCCAGCAGCTCCCCGGCCGGGCCCCGCGGCCCCTGCAGGGGGTGCGGCTGGAGCCGGGGGGGCTCCCGGTGTCCCACGTCCAGCCACACCAGCGGGGTGCACACGCACCGCCCCAGGAAAACACCGGCGCCCTGCGAGGCAGCACCTGAGAGGGGCTGGTCCACCCGGGGGTGTGCCTGTCCCTCATCCCTGACCCTCCATCCTCCCATCCCTGACCCGCCATTCTCCCGCTTCGGATCCTCCTCTCCTCCCATCCCTGACCCTCCTGTCCTCCCATTCCTGACCCCTTTGTCCTTCAATCTCTGACACCTCTGTCCTTAATCCCTGACCCACCAGCCTTCCATCCCTGACCCTCCTGTCCTCCCATCCCTGATCCTCCTGTCCTCCCATCCCTGACCCTCCTGTCCCTCCCATCCCTGACCCTCCTGTACTCCCATCCCTGACCCTCCCCATCCTTATCCATGTCCCATTCCTCATCCATCCCTCTGCTCCCATCCCTCCCTCTGCCCATCCCTCCATCCATTCCCTCTCCTCCATCCCTTTCTCCACACCCCCATCCCTCACTCCTCCCCGTTCCCGCTCGGTCCCCCCCGTGCCCGGAGTGTCCCGTACCTGTCCCGGCTGGTCCCACACCTCCACCACCACGGGCGGGGGATCCTCCCAGACGTGCCGGGGGTCCCCGAACAGCAGCACCCGGGGGAACAGCAGCGTCTGTTCCCAGCGCGGGTCGAGGGCGCCGCGCACCGCCCGCGTGCGCTGGCTCAGCGACACGAACGACACGTGCGCGGTGGCATCTGGCGACAAGGGCACCGTCAGCGCCCCGGGCTGCCAGCGGGCCGGGGGCTGGGGGAGCGGGGGGGTCTCACCTATGGAGGTCCTGGCGCTGCCGGGGGCCAGATCCAGCGCCTGGAAGATGTAACAGCGCAGCTGGAAGCGGCCGGGCCCTGGGGACAGGCGGGGGGTCAGGGGTGGCCAGGAGCCCCCGGGCCCTTCCCGGTCCATCCCAGTCCCTAGCCGGTCCCTCCCCGGTCCCTCCTGATCCCGCCCATCCTTTCCCAGCCCCTCCCGGTCCGTTCCCAGCTCTTCCCTGTCCCTTCCTGGTCCCTCCCGCTCCCCCAGGCTCACGTTGGAAGGTGCAGAGGATGAAGGGGAGCGGCTGCTGCAAGGGTGTCTGGGAGGAGACCTCCGACAGCTGTGGGGACACAGCTGGATTGTTCTGGGCCGGGTCATCAGTGTCCTGGGGGAGGAGAGGGATGGGCTGGGGGACCCTGTTGTCCCCTGGTCCTGGGCCTCCTGTCCCATGTGCTGCTGTCCCATCTTGGCCCAGCTCCACAGGGCTCTATCCATTCCTATAACCCTCCATCTCTCCTTCCTTCCATCCATCCATCCATCCATCCATCCATTATCCATCATCCATCCATCCATCATCCATCCATCCATCATCCATCCATCCATCCATCCATCATCCATCATTCATCCATCCATCCATCCATTATCCATCCATCCATCCATCCATCCATCCATCCATCCATCCATCCATCCATCCTCCATCCATCCATCCATCATCCATCATCCATCCATCCATCCATCCATCCATCCATCGATCTTCCATCCATCATCCATCATCCATCCATCATCCATCCATCATCCATCCATCATCCATCATCCATCCATCATCCATCCATCCATCCATCCATCATCCATCCATCATCCATCCATCCATCATCCATCCATCATCCATCCATCATCCATCATCCATCCATCATCCATCATCCATCCATCCATCATCCATCCATCATCCATCCATCCATCCATCCATCCATCCATCCATCCATCCATCCATCCATCCATCCATCCATCCATCCATCATCCATCCATCCATCATCCATCCATCCATCCATCCATCCATCCATCCATCCATCCATCCATCCATCCATCCATCCATCATCCATCCATCATCCATCATCCATCCATCCATCCATCCATCCATCCATCCATCCATCCATCCATCCATCCATCCATCCATCCATCCATCCATCCATCCATCATCCATCCATCCATCCATCCATCCATCATCCATCCATCCATCCATCCATCCATCATCCATCCATCATCCATCCATCCATCATCCATCCATCCATCATCCATCCATCCATCCATCCATCCATCATCCATCCATCCATCCATCCATCCATCCATCATCCATCCATCATCCATCCATCCTCCATCCATCCATCCATCCATCATCCATCATCCATCCATCCATCCATCCATCATCCATCTCTCTCTCTCCCTCTCCCCCAGCCCCCTGGTTCCCCCCTCTCCTACCGGCACTCCCTGCAGCAGGAACAGCGGTGCCACCTTCGGGGGCTTGTTGGGGACCAGGCTGCGGTGCCAGCGGCGGCGGCGGCACCGGGGCCCCGCCGGCACCTTGGGCTGGAAGGAGCAGCCCCAGAAACACTCGGGCTGCCAGGCCTCGTCCTCCCACATCTCCTCGGGGTCCTGGTGTGGGGCAGGGCATGGGGACAGCGTCACATGGAGACAGTGTCACATGGAGACAGCAGCCCCATCATCCCCATCACCCCTTCCATGTTATCATCATCATCATCATCAATCATCATCATCATCACCCCATCACCCCAATCCACTGCCCTCATCCCCCCTCACCCCCATCCTGCCACCCCCATCCCGTCACCTCCACCTCTGTTATCCCATCCTTGTCATTCCATCCTGTCACCCCATCCTTGTCACACATTCTGTCACCCCCACCCTGTCACCTCCACCCTGTCACCGCCATCCCCACTGTCCCTGTCCCCATCCCTGTCCCGGTGTGTGTCACCAGGGTGCTGAGGGTGCCCGTGTCCTGCTCCCGTGTCCAGCTGTCGCTGTCCCTGTGGCACAGCCGGACCCAGCGCCGGCGCCGGAGGGTGTGGCAGTGCTGTCCCTCGCTGTGCCACTCTGCCGGGGCGCTGCCATCCTCCGTGCCCACACTGTACTGCCAACCTGCACACACGGGCCAGCTCCTTCACTGCCACCCTGTCCCTGTCACCATGTCGCTGTCACCCTCACCCCAGCCAACCCTACTCTTGTCACCTCATCCCTGTCACCCTCAGCCCTACCAACCCTATTCCTGTCACCTCCAGCCCTGTCACCCCCAACCCTGTCACCCCCATCCCTGTCACCCCATCCTGCCACCTTCAACCTGCCACCTCCATCCCGCCACCATCCCTGTCACCCCCAACCCTGTCACCCCCATCCCTGTCACCCCATCCTGCCACCTTCATCCTGCCACCTTCATCCTTGTCACCCCTATCCCTGTCCCCGCTGTCCCTGTCACCCTCTGCCTTGCTGTGCCCTCTGGGGACACTCACCGTCCTCATCCACGTCCCCCTCCGTGTCCACGTGCCAGTCACTGGTGACACGCCAGCCCTGGGGACACGCCACCTCCTCCTTTGGTGGCACCGCCACTCCCTTCTGCAAAGCCAGGCGTGAGCTGAGCCCCGACACTCTCGTGTCACCCCCGCTGTCCCCCACTCTGTCCCCACTCACGGCGTCCGTGCTGCCCGCGCCGGACGGGCTCCAGTCCCCGCCGGGATCGCGGCTCTGGTTCTCGTACAGCTCCTCCAGCATCCCGCTCACCTCAGGCTCCGGCCGCGCCAGCACCCTGGGGACAGCAGGGGACAGCGCTGCTGTCACCGCGGGCTCCGGCCGCGCCAGCACCCTGGGGACAGCAGGGGACAGCGCTGCTGTCACCGAGGGCCCCGTGGGGGCAGGGGGTGCTGTCCCCCCCCGCTCACCGCCGCGGCCGCTCCACGCTCCAGGGCCCGTCCCAGCGCCAGCCCTTGGGGGGCTGGATCTGCTCCGGGGGGGGCCCCGCCCGGCCGAAGCTGTCGGAGAACGCGGGGCGCCCCAAAATCTTCCGGGGCCCCCATTTCCCCAGCAGCCGCGTCTGGTTCTCGTACTGCGGGGAGAGGACACAGGCCTGGCGTCAGGGGACACCGCGGGATGTTGTCCCCTCCCGGTGCTGTCCCCTCCTCGGTGTCCCCTCCCTGATGCTGTCCCCTTCCCGGTGCTGTGTCCCTGCTGTCCCCGCTGTCCCCTCCCGCTGTCCCCTCCCGCTGTCCCCGCTGTCCCCTCCCGCTATCCCCTCCCGCTATCCCCTCCCGCTGTCCCCGTTGTCCCCTCCCGCTGTCCCCGCTGTCCCCTGGCGGTGCTGTCCCCTCTGTCTCCTCCCCGCTGTCCCCTCCCGATGCTGTGTGCCCGCTGTCCCCTCCGCTGTCCCCTCTGTCACCGTCTCGCTGTAGAAGCGCAGTGTCCCCTCCAGCAGCCGGGCCAGGTCCCCGCTCTCGGCCACTCGTCCCAGCCACAGCCGCACCCGCACCTGGGCCTGGATGTCCCCGCAGCCCTGCGACAGCGAGTGTCACCGAGGAGACACTGGGGACACGCGGGGGGACAGCCAGGGGACACGGGGGGTGTGCAGGGGACATGGAGGGGACACGGGGGGACACAGAACAAGGATGGAGGGGACTTGGAGGGGATGTGGGGGGACGAAGAACAGGCACCAAGGGGACTTGGAGGAGGCGTGATCGGAATTTGGAGAGGACATGGTGGGGTGTGGAGGGGACGTGGAGCACGGACAGAGGGGACATGGTGGAGACATGGAGAGACACAAGGGGACACGGAGGGACACGGAGAGACACAAGGGGACACGGAGGGACACGAGTGGACGTGGAAGGACCCAAAGGGACACAGAAGGACATGGGAGGACACAAGGGGACACGGAGGGACACAAGAGGACATGGGAGGACACAAGGGGATGTGGAGGGACACAAGCGGACACGGAGGGACACGAGGCGACAGGGAGGAGACACAGAGGGACACGAGGGGACACGGAGGACACAAAGGGACACAAGGGGACAAGAGGGCACGCCGGAGCTCGCACCAGGAACAGGCTCAGCACCCTCCCGCAGAGGTGGCCGCAGGCGCCGGGGCCGCGCGGCGAGTGCAGCACGTCGGTGGCGGGGACGCGAGCCGAGGCCACCCGCAGCTGGCCCCGCAGCAGCCACAGCTGCACGTCGGGGACACTGGCCTGGGGCTGCGGGGACACCGAGGGGACAGTGAGGGGACAGGGGTGGCATGAGAGTTACAGCATGTTATATATCACACTGTAGGTAATTATAGGTTATAGGTAATTATATTGCATTATACTGCATTATATTGTATTGCATGATATTATATTATAGTATAGTATATTATAGTGTAGTACAGTATATTTTGCATTTATATATTTTATTGCATTACATTGTGTTATGGTGTATTATATTTCGTATTTTTATATTACATTACATTACATTATGTTACGTTATGCTGTGCTCTATTATATATTGCAACATTATAATATAATGAATAGAATAGAATAGAATAGAATAGAATAGAATAGAATAGAATAGAATAGAATAGAATAGAATAGAATAGAATAGAATAGAATAGAATAGAATAGAATAGAATAGAATAGAATAGAATAGAATAGAATAGAATAGAATGGAATAGAATAGAATAGAATAGAATGGAATGGAATGGAATGGAATGGAATGGAATAGAATAGAATGGAATGGAATGGAATGGAATGGAATGGAATGGAATGGAATGGAATGGAATGGAATGGAATGGAATAGAATAAAATATATATAATATAATATATATTATATTGTATTGTATTGTATTTTATATCTTGCATTATTATATTATGCTGTATTATATATTGCGATATTATTTATATGATATCATATTACATATATTGTTATTTAGAACTATCAGACACGAATTTCTTTGCTAAAAACAGGCCAAAAAGTGAAAAACTTCTCCTCCAAGTGCCCTTGGAGGCCGGAATTTCGTGGCCCCGCCTCCAGGGATAAATTCCTGACTCGTGAGCACTGGGGGGTTGGCTCGGTCCCGGTTTGGGGGTTCGGGTCGCACCTCGATGGCCAGCGCGGCCACGCGCCGCAGCCACCCCCGGGCCACTGTCGCCAGCGCTGGCCCTCACAGCAGCTCCGGCATCTTTTGGGGATCGGCCTCGGCCAGCGCCGCAGCTGCCGCAGCAGCAGGCGCCGGGAGCTGCGGAGCTGCTGGTCCAGGGCGGTGAGGGCGGGCTGAGCCTCCAGCCAAAGCAGGGCGTCCCTGCGGCACCCAGAGCGGCCAGAGTCACCCCGAAATCACCCAAACCAGCCCAAAATCACCCCAGCCCAGGGCGGCCAGAGTCACCCCGAAATCACCCAAAACAGCCCAAAATCACCCCAGCCCAGGGCGGCCAGAGTCACCCCGAAATCACCCAAAACAGCCCAAAATCACTCCCAGCCCAGGGCGGCCAGAGTCACCCCGAAATCACCCAAAACAGCCCAAAATCACCCCAGCCCAGGGCGTCCCTGCGGCACCCAGAACGGCCAGAGTCACCCCGAAATCACCCAAAACCAGCCCAAAATCACCCCAGCCCAGGGCGGCCAGAGTCACCCCGAAATCACCCAAAACAGCCCAAAATCACTCCCAGCCCAGGGCGTCCTCATGGCACCCAGAGCGGCCAGAGTCACCCCGAAATCACCCCAAAACAGCCCAAAATCACCCCCAGCCCAGGGCGGCCAGAGTCACCCCAAATCACCCAAAACAGCCCAAAATCACCCCAGCCCAGGGCGGCCAGAGTCACCCGAAATCACCCAAAACAGCCCAAAATCACCCCAGCCCAGGGCGCCAGAGTCACCCCGAAATCACCCAAAACCAGCCCAAAATCACCCCAGCCCAGGGCGTCCTTGTGGCACCCAGAGCGGCCAGAGTCACCCCGAAATCACCCCAAAACAGCCCAAAACAAGCCCAAAACAGCCCAAAATCACCCCAGCCCAGGGCATCACTGCGGCACCCCGAGGAGCCAGAGTCACCTCCAAATTACCCCAAAACAGCCCTAAAACAGCCCAAAATCACCCCGAAATCACCCCAGCCCAGGGCACCCCTGTGGCACCCAGAGCGGCCAAAGTCACCCCAAAATCACCCCAAAACAGCCCAAAACTAACCCAAAATCACCTCAGCCCAGGGTGTCCCTGCAGCCCCCAAAACGGCCCTAAACCAGCCCAAAATCACCCCGAAATCACTGGAAACCAGCCCAAGGCATCCCTGCGACACCCAGAGCTGCCCAAATCACCCCAAAATCACCCCAAAACAGCCCAAAACCAGCCCCAAATCACCCCAGAACAGTGCAAAATCATCCCAACAACAGTCCAAAATCACCCAACAACAGTTCAAAATCACCCCCAAAAGGCCCAAAAACACACGGTCACCCCAAGACACCCCAAAACAGCCCAAAATCATCCCCAAATCACCCCAAAACCCATAGGGTCAGCCCGAAATCCCCAGTTTCACCCCTAAAATTCTTCCTTTGCCCCAAGAATTCCTCGGTTTTCCCTCAGATGCTCCGTTCTCCCACCAAAAGCCCCAATTCCACCCCAAATACCCCACGTCCCCCTCATCCCATTGCCACCCCAAACTGCCCTCCAGAATGTCCCTCTGTCCCCCAAAGTGTCCCAAATTCCCCAGACTTCCAGCCCCGTTTCCCCCCCAGATTCCCCATCCCCCGATTTTGGGATTTGGGGTCCCTCACGCGCAGTCCTGGGCCAGCTCCTGCAGCAGCCTCGCCCCGACGTCCCTCGTGGTGTCCCCGTGGTGGCACCGCAGCTCGGCCAGGTTCCTCTCCTGGGAGCGGCCCCACAGCGATCCCAAAGGGGTTTGGGGTCAGTACCACCCCAAACCGATCCCAAATGGGATTGGGATCAATCCCACTCCAAAGTGATCCCAAATGGGATTGGCAGTGTCCTGTTGAGCAGATTATATGGGATGAAGGAGTTTGGGGTCATCCCAGTGGTTTTTGAGCCAATTTTTGGGGTTTGAGATCTGCAGGGATGGTGCTGGTGTCCAGTTGAGCAGATTATTTGGGATGAAGGAGTTTGGGATGCATAGGGATGGAGTGGGGTCATCCCAAAGGCTTTGGAGCAGATTTTGGGGTTTGGGGTCTATAAGGATGGAGTGGGGTCATCCTGATGGCTTTGGAGCAGATTTTTGGGGTTTAGGTTTCACAGGGATGAAGTGGGGTTATCCCAGTGGTTTTTGAGCAGATTTTTGGAGTTTGGGATGCACAGGGATGGACCAGGATTGGTGCCAGTGTCTTCTGGGGCAGATTTTGGGGGGATGAAGGAGTTTGGGATTCATAGTGATGGTGTCAGCATCCTGTTGAGCAGATTATTTAGGATGGAGAAGTTTGGGGTCATTCCTGTGGTTTTGGAGCAGATTTTGGGGTTTGGGATCCACAGGGATGGAGAAGGGTTATCCCAATGGCTTTGGAGCAGTTTTTTGGGGTTTGGGATCCCCAGGGATGGAGTGGGGTCATTCCAGTGGTTTTTTTGAGCAGATTTTTGGGGTTTGGGATTCACAGGGATGAAGCAGGGTCATCCCAATGGGCTTTGGAGCAGATTTTTGGAGTTTGGGATCCACAGGGAGGATGCTGGTGTCTTGTTGAGCAGATTATTTGGGATGAAGGAGTTTGGGATCCATAGGGATGGAGCAGAGTCATCCCAATGATTTTGGAGCCGATTTTTGGGGTTTGGGATCCACAGGAATGGAGTGGGTTTGGTGCCAGTGTTTCCTGGAACAGATTTTGGGGGATAAAGGAGTTTGGGATCCATGGGGATGAAGCAGGATCATCCCAATGACTTTGTAGCAGATTTTTGGGGTTTGGGATCCCCAGGGATGGAGTGGGGTCATTGCAGTGTTTCTGGAGCAGAGCTTTGGGGTTTGGATGCAGGATCTGGGGGGCTCAGGGCTGTTCCCTCTCTCTGTCCCGCAGTGGAGGCGCCCCTGGAGCCCATGAGTGGCCTCGCCCTCTTCCTCATCGTCTTCTTCTCGCTCGTGGCCATCGTCTTCGCCATCGTCATCGGCATCATCGTCTACAACAAGTGGCAGGAGCAGAGCCGCAAACATTTCTACTGACTCAGAGCTTCCTGGCCTGGCCCATCCCGGCCTTTTGGCGGCCACGTCCCGACTCCCAGGGCGTGAGGGACCAGCCCTGGTGGCAGGGACCCCCCAAATCCGGGTGGGGACCCCTCGCCTTCACCGCTGGAGAGAGAGAATTCCCAGTGCCTCCTCCTGTGAGCCCCCCACGGGCTGGGAGGAGCTGGGTGCTGCTGCTTCTCCCAGAGGGAGGAGTTTTCCTGCTTTTGGGGGGGTCCCACTCCCCATTTCCCAGCATGTGGCTGCCCCTGCATGCGTGTCCTGGCTCCAGGGAGCCGGGGCCATTCCTACCTCAGGGACTGCTGGCCACTCCTGCACCCCTGCAGGGGTCACTGGGTCCCCAGAGGGGTCAGCACAGGGGGAGGGTTGGATCTTGGGTGCCCTGGGGACTCAGGGTTCCCTCCTCACCAGGATCCAGGAGAGCTGAGTCCAGCCCTGCAGCGTTGCAGGATATTCCCACCCAAAACAAATCCCCCCCCAAAAAAAAACCTCTCAGTGGCCCCTGGGCCAGGGGGGGATTTTCCACGCTGGAACTGGTGGGCTGGGAGCTGTTTCCAAGTGCCCAAGGGGGGTTGTGGCACCTGAAGAGAGTTTTTCTGGTGTTTTGCCTATTTTTTTTCGGTTTTTTTTTGGAGATGGCCTCTCCCTGGAGCTGTACCCAGTGTTTGGAATAAACGCTGAGGACTGTGCGTGCCGTGGTCCTTGTCACTGGGAGGCTTCTGGATGGGCCAGACAGGTTCCCTGGAGCTGGGGGCTGTGGGTTTTTTTAGGATTAGGATCTTGGAATGGTTTGGATTGGAAGGGACCTCAAAGCCTACCCAGTGCCACCCCTGCCGTGGCAGGGACACCTCCCACTGTCCCAGGCTGTTCCCAGCCCTGTCCGGCCATGTCCAAAGGGGCAGCCAGGCAGAAATCTGCTCACCTGGCTGGGGCTGGGAGCTGTGGCACCAGGGATTCCACAGAATCCACAGAACTCCGAGGAAACGAGTTGATTCCATGGAATCTCAGGGAACTGAGGCTCTGGTGTGACACCAGGGCAGCGCTGTGACACCACAGAACCTCACAGAGCCGAGCGTCCGTCGTGACACAGCGGGGCCTGGGGAAAGGAAATCTCACTGCCAAAGCATTTCTGGCTGATAAAAGTTCGATTTGGTCTCCATCCCTCTGGGCCTGGGAAATGCTCGAGGGGGCCGGGGGGTTTCTGTCCCTCTCCCTTGGGGGTGGGGTCTCCATCCCTCTGGGGACACCGCAGGGTCTCTGTCCCTCTCACCCTGGGATGAGCACCCCGAGCATCCCCCGGTGTGACACGGCCAGAGACCCCCAGCCCTGAGCATCCCCCGGTGTGACACGGCCAGAGACCCCCAGCCCTGCCATTCCCCTCAGGAGAGGCCCGAAACCCCCCAGGACCGCCCAGGGAGGAGGGGGACGGAGACATCCCTGAGCCCCTCCCGCTCCCTTCCCGGCTGAAGGTCTCCGTCCTCCTCTTCATGGGGCGGGGGGGGCTTTGAGCTTGGTTTGGGTGGCGAGGGACTCGTTGGGAGAGCAAAGATCAGGCACAGCACTTGATGTGATTTTTGCCAATTTTATTTTGGCCTTAGCTTTTTTGAACCGGGGCGATGGCCAGACCCCTCCGATTTGGGGGGCCGGCGTGGTCCCTCGCTGCCCCGGCGGTTCTCGGTCCTTACCTTTGTTGAGCCGGGGTGGTGTCCGACCCCCTCCGATTTGGGGGGGCCGCTGTGCTCTCCATCCACCTTACCTTTGGCAGGCCGGGGCGGTGGCCAGACCCCTCCGATTTGGGGGGGCGGGCGCGGTCCCTCGGTGCCCCGGCGGTTCTCGGTCCTTACCTTTGTTGAGCCGGGGGTGCTGTCGCTCCCACTCCCATCCGGAGGGGCCGGCGCAGGTACCCGAGGAGGGTGACGGCGAGTAAAAGGCGCACGGGCGGCGAGAAGCGGCGCATCGGCGCAATCCCCCCTCCCTCCCTCCCTCCCTGCAGCCACCCGCACACAAGCGCCCCGTGCTGGGGCTCAGGGGGCCGGGGCGGTGCCGGGGCTCTGCCCTTGGGGGCTCAGGGGGCCGGGGCGGTGCCGGGGCTCTGCCCTTGGGGGGCTCTGGGGGTTCGGCTCTTCCGGACCCGCTCCCGTGCCAGCTCCGCTCCGCTCCGCTCCGCCGGGACCCAACTGACTCACAGCCCCCGCCGCCGCCTTATATAGTCAGCCTGAGCCCCGCCCCTCCTCGGCGGCAGCCAATGGGAGCAGAGAACAAGGCTAAGGGGCGGGGCAAAGAACCCTTTGCTTTATGACCTAATGGGGCGGAGCCAGAGCGAGACGGAGCGACGTGATTGGCCGAGAGGTCCCGGGGGTGGGGCCTGTGCGCTCGGGGCCCGGTCACCGGGGCAGCTCCGGGGATCTCAGTCCCGCTCGGCCCGGGGGTGCTCCGAGCGTGCCCGTCCTTCCCCGGCTGAGAGGCAGAGGCGGTCCCAGGGCTCCGGCGTGGGGCGGCCATTGCTTCTGGGGATCCCAGCCCCATTCTGGAGGTGCCCAGGCACACGGGGAGGGGTCTCTGAGGGTCCCAGCCCCATTCTTGGGTGGAGTGTCTGGGGGTCCCGTGGTCAAACTGGGATTTGGGGTGAGTTTGGGGGGGATTGCGGCTGAGGGGGCTCAGAGCTGGTACCCTCGGTGCGGGTGGGTTTAGGGCTGGCCTGGGGGGCAGCGGCACTGGGGCTGGCATTGGGGTCAGGGTTGATGGCGGTGTTGGGGTCACGGCAGGAATTGGGGCTGAGTTCAGGAGTTACAGCCGAACCTGTGACTGGGATGTGGGCTGGGGCTGGGGTGGAGCTGGAGTTAGGGCGGAATTTGGCATCGGGCTGCGGATCTGCTCCCCGAGCGGGGTCCGTGTCCCTCCCCAGCGCACAGAGACGGGGACGGTGCTTTGGTGGCGTTCGGCCACAACTTTGTTCTCGAGGGAACATCGATGGGCAGCTCCCTCGGCACTCCCTTCGGGACAGCGGCTCCACAGCAGAGCGACCCCCTCGCGGCTGCAGAGCCCGCCGAGGAGAGGGGGAGCAGCTGGGGAAGGGGTTCAGAGCCAGCAAAGCGGGGGGCTGAGGGGCTCCTCAGCCTTCGTTCCCCCTCCCGCTCGGGGGGACGCTCCGTGCCCGGCGGCTCCTTGTCGGAGGGCCGCAGGGAGATGCCACGGGTCAGTCATCTTCACGGTCAGAAAGGAGCCCTGCGGGGGACACGGGGCACTCAGGGCACGCTCCGAGCGGCCCGGGGGGAACGGGGGAACGGGCACCGCTGGGGGCCGTGCTGACCGGGAAGAAGGAGCGGAGCAGCGCCAGCAGCAGCAGGAAGCCGGCCAGCCCCAGGCAGATCCACAGCAGGTAGCTCCAGCGGATGCCGTGGCGCATCAGCCGCATCGGGGAGCGCAGCCAAAGGAACGAGGACTTGGGGCGCCTGCGGGGGACACCGAGCTCAGCCAGGGCCCGGTTCCCTCCCCGGGGCCCCTCCCCGCTCCCCGCGGAGCTCACTTGGGCTCGGGCAGCGTCGGGTGCTTGTTGGGCTCCTCCCGACCCTTCCCCACCGGCCGCTCCTCCGCCTCCTGCGCCGTCAGCAGCTCCAGGCTGAGCTGCAGCTTCCCCTGCGGGGCGCAGGGCGCGGTTGGGGCGCAGGACCTGTCCCCGCTGCTCCCCAGCCCCGTCACCCCGGTGTCCCCAACCTACAGAGAGCCGCTGGCCGCTGTCCTCCTGCATGGCGCAAGGCCACCAGCCCCGCGCCCTGCGCCGCCGGAACAGGTTCAGCGGGGAGCGCTCGGGCACCGGGGCGCGGCCCCAGAGCCGCGAGAGCCAGGGCAGGTCCCGCGGCGTGACCCAGCACAGGCGGGGGCTGCGGGCCGGCCGCCGCAGCCGGGCGAGCTCCAGCTCCAGCACCCCTGCGGGACGGCGGGGGGACAGCTCTGGCACCGCTGCGGCTGCCTGGCACCAGTGGGGGCTGCCTGGCACCAGTGGGGGCTGCCTGGCACCAGTGGGGGCTCCCTGGCACCAGTGGGGGCTGCCTGGCACCAGTGGGGGCTCCCTGTCACCAGTGGGAGCTCTGTCACCGGTGGAAGCTCCCTGTCACCAATGGGGGCTCCTTGTCGCCAGTGAGTGGTCCCTTTCCCCAGTGGCTGTCCCTGTCCCCAGTGGCTGTCCCCTGTCCCCTGTGGCTGTCCCCTGTCCCCAGTGGCTGTACCCTGCAGTGTCCCCCCGCCAGGGACCCGGGGTCTCACCCAGCAGATCGTCTGCCTTGAACTTGTCGTTGTCCCACACCTGGAGGATGAGCTTGGGCGGCACCTTCAGCAGCGTCTCGTCCAAGCTCCACACGTGCTCCTGCCGAGGGACAGGGGAGGGTCGCGGTGTCCCCAGGCCGTGTCCCCGCCCCGGCTGTCCCCGCCCCGCTGTGGCCTGACCTTGCGGCGGATGGCGCAGAGCTTCTCGGCCGCCAGGAGCTCGAAGGGGAACACGAAGCGCCAGTTGAAGACGCCGTTCCCGTCCATGGAGCGATAGTGGATGTCGGTCTCCTGCCGCTGCTCGGGGAGCCCGTCCAGCCACCTGCGGGGACACGGCTGTCACCTCTGTGCCACCATGCAGGGGACACTGCTGTCACTGCTGTGCCACCCTGCAGGGAACACTGCTGTCACTGCTGTGCCACCCCTGCAGGGGACACTGCTGTCACTGCTGTGCCACCTCAGCCACCTGTAGGGACACTGCTGTCACTGCTGTGCCATCCCACAGGGGACACTGCTGCCACTGCTGTGCCACCCTGCAGGGGACACCACTGTCACTGCTGTGCCACTTGTGCCACCTGTGGGGACACTGCTGCCACTGCTGTGCCATCCCACAGGGGACACTACTGTCACTGCTGTGCCACCTCAGCCACCTGCGGGGACACTGCTGTCACTGCTGTGCCATCCCACAGGGGACACTGCTGTCACTGCTGTGTCACCCCAGCCACCTGCGGGGACACGGCTGTCACTGCTGTCCTGTCCCACAGGGGACACTGCTGTCACCATTGTAGCACTCCTGCCACTTGTGCCACCCCAGAGGGGGACACTGCTGTCACACCATGTTAATGTGGATGGGGACACCCTGGGGTGACAGGGGCCATGGGGGTGGGTCAGGGATGAGCAGGACAAATGCTCGGGGGTGACAGGGACGCCGCGGCGCTGGGGACAGGAGGGGACAGCCGCAGGGCTCACCCGGACACGTAGATGTCACTCATGCGCCGGCCCAGCAGGTTGACGTCCCCCAGGTCCGTGTCCCGCACCCTCCACACCACACAGCGCAGCTCGTACCTCGCAGGGGACAGGGACGTGCCACCTGAGCCGGGGGTGGCCCTGTCCCCCGGGGTGGCCCTGTCCCCACTGGGATGATCCTGTCCTTGCTCGGGTGGCCCTGTCCCCACCGGGGATGGTCCTGTTCCCCCGAGGGTGGCCCTGTCCCCACCCGATGGCCCTGTCCTGTCCCCGGGGGTGGCCCTGCCCTGTCACTCACTCACCCCTCGGCCTTGCGGGGGTCGATGTTGACGGGGGGCCCGGGGGGGCCGAGGCTGGTGGGGAAAATGTCCACCCACATCTGCACCTTGCCCTGGGGACACACGGACGGGCTGGCAGCGGCCCTCGTGTCCCCTCCATGTCCCCTCCATGTCCCCTCACTGTCCCTACGGCCCCAGGTCCTCACCAGGTCCCCCCTGCACCCACCAGCCCTCCCTGCCTCGGGGTCCCCATTGTCCCCCCAGACCCCATCAGCCACTCCTGAGGTCCCCAAAGTCCCCCGGGCACACCCTACACCCCATGGTCCCTGTCACCCTGGGGTCCCTCTCTGGCCACATCCCTGTCACCCCAGGGTCCCGTCACACCCCCGTCCCCTGTGTCCCTGTCACCACGGTGTCCCAATCCCCAGTGTCGCTGTCCCCGCGGTGTCCCCATGCCCCATCCCCCAGTTTCGCTGTCCCCGCGGTGTCGCTGTCCCCGCGGTGTCCCCATGCCCCATCCCCCGCTGTCGCTGTCCCCGCGGTGTCGCTGTCCCCCCGGTGTCGCTGTCCCCCGGTGCTCCCATGCCCCCATTCCCCGGTGTCGCTGTCCCCGCGGTGTCCCCATGCCCCATCCCCCAGTGTCACTGTCCCCGCCGGTGTCGCTGTCCCCGCGGTGTCCCCATGCCCCATCCCCCAGTGTCACTGTCCCCAGTGTCGCTGTCCCCGCCGGTGTCGCTGTCCCCGCGGTGTCCCCATGCCCCATCCCCCAGTGTCACTGTCCCCAGTGTCGCTGTCCCCCGGTGTCCCCATGCCCCATTCCCCAGTGTCGCTGTCCCCGCCGGTGTCGCTGTCCCCCCGGTGTCGCTGTCCCCGCGGTGTCGCCATGCCCCATCCCCCGGTGTCACTGTCCCCAGTGTCGCTGTCCCCCGGTGTCGGTGTCGCTGTCCCCCCGGTGTCCCCATGCCCCATCCCCCGGTGTCGCTGTCCCCGCGGTGTCGCTGTCCCCGCGGTGTCCCCATGCCCCATCCCCCGGTGTCGCTGTCCCCGCGGTGTCGCTGTCACCTGCTCCAGCCCGGGCTGGGCGCTGCTCTGGAGGCTCCGCGTCTCCAGGTGCTCCGGGACGAGCTCGCACAGGTTCAGCACGTGCAGGGCCAGGCGCTCCCGGGGCTCCCCGGGGTGCCGGAGCGGGGGGTGACCCCTCTCTGTGACACCGACCCTGTCACCCACCCAGATCCCCCAAGAAGCCCCAAATCCCACCGGACCCTCCTCACATCCCTCCCAATCCCCTGTTTACTGCGGATCCCCCAAACCCTCCCCAGAGCCCCCGAACCCCCGTTCCCTACTCACCGAAGTGCTGCAGCTCGAAGCTCTGCCCGTCGAGGCGCAGGGCGGTGCCCTGGGGGTTGAAGAGGGGCGCGGGCAGCCCCCGGGACCCCGCCAGCAGCTCCAGGATCCGGCTGGGGCACAGCTGGTCCCGCCAGCACGTGGGGCCCGCTCTGGGGACAGCGGCAGGGCCGGGGGTCACCTCTGCTGCCCGTGTCCCCCCAGCCCCCCGTGTCCCCTCCCTGTGTCCCCCCCGCCCCCTTTGTCCCTTCTCTATCCCACCCCGCGTGTCCCCTCCCTGTGCCCCGCTGTGTCCCCTCCCCATGTCCCCGCCGTGCCCCCACCGTGTCCCCCCATGTCTCCTCCCTGTGCCTCCCCCGTGTCCCCTCTCCATGTCCCCGCCGTGCCTCTTGTCTCCCCGGCCGTGTCCCCTCCCTGCGCCCTCCCCGTGTCCCACCCGTGTCCTCTGTGTCTCCTCCCCGTGCCTCCCTGTGTCCCCTCTCCGTGTCCTCACGGTGCCTCATGTCCCCTCTTCATGTCCCCTCTCTGTGCTCCCCTGTGTCCATTCTTCGTGTTCCCGCTGTGACCCGTGTCCCCTCCATGAGCCCCCCCGTATCCCCCATGCCCCCCGTGTCCCCTCCTCGTATCCTCCGGTGCCCCCCGTGCCCCCCATGTCCCCTCCCCATGTCCCCCCCGTGTCCCTCCAGTGTCCCCCGTGCCCCACGTGTCCCCTCCCCGTGTCCCCCGTGTCCCTTCTCCGCACCGCCCGTGTCCCCTCTCCATGTCCCCTCCCCGTGTCCCCACGTCCCCGCACACGCACGGGTGGTACAGGGCGGGCAGCCCGCAGTGCGCTCGCAAGTTGGACAGCAGCCGGTCCTCCAGGTCGATGGTGGTGCTGCCGATCTCCTGGTCCGGTGGCACCTTGTCGTAGTCCATGATTGTCACCCGCAGGTCCTTCTCCAGAGGGATGGTGGCCGTCAGCTCGAACATCCTGGTGGCAGGAATGGCGTCAGCCCCAGGGCTGCAGTGGGGACAGGGACAGCTGAGGGCACAGGGAGAGTTGGGGGCACAGGGACACGGCAGGACAGGGACAGGGACAGCTGGGGGCACAGGGACACGGCAGGACAGGGACAGCTGGGGGCACAGAGTGGTACAGCAGCTCAGGGAATGGGGACCCGGTGGCACCAGGCCAGGCTGGCACAGAGCCACGCTGCCATCGGGAATGAGCCACCCCAGCACCCCCTCACCACTGCCAGGGCCCCCAGCCCAGCGCCACCCCCGGGGGTGACACTGTCACAGGCCACCCACCCCGAGGTGACACGGCCGAGGGCCACCGAGCCCTACCTGCCGAAAACGGGCTCCAGGGTGTTGGGCACATACTGGTCCCGCTGTCCCAGCGTCTTCTTGCCCAGCGACACCCGCACGTAGGGATCGCTCTGGGACACGGAGGGGACACCGGGCTGGCACCGCGGCCGGGAGCCCCCGCCCCGCGCCGCGGGGGTCCCGCGCTGTCCTTACCAGCCCGGTGACATCGCGGGGGGACAGGTGGAGCGCTCGCACGATGTAGACCCGCACCAGGCACTCCTGCGGGGCGCTGGGCGGCAGGCGCTGGAAGCAGCGGGGCGGGGGGCGCGCTTCGGCCGCCTCGGGCACGGGGTAGATGCGGAACAGCCCCTGAGAGACCCCGCTGTGCCCTCCGGGGGTCCCGCCCCCTCCCCGGGGCCCCGCGGGGGGGTCTCACCCACCTTGAAGCTGCCCACGGGCTCCGGGTCCTGCCCGGGCAGGGGGGCACGGCCGGGTTTGTAGAGGGGGAAGGTCTGGCAGAAATCCTGCAGCCCCTCGAACTCGGGCACCGCCTCCAGCTCGCAGCTGTAGATCTGCAGGGCCGCGCCGGCCTCGGCTCAGCCCCTCCGGCTCCTGCCCCCGGCCCCAGCCCCGGCTCCGAGAATGATCGTCCCTTCCCCAGCTTCATCCTCATCCCTGTCCCGTTCAGCTTCATCCTCATCCCTGTTGCCCTCAGCTTCATCCCCATCCTTGTCCCACTCAGCTTCATCCCCGTGCTTGTCTACTCCTCACCTTCATCATCATCCTCATCCCCCTCCATTTCACCCCTGCCCTTGTCACCTCCGAACTTAATCCTCCTCGTTGTTCCCCTGTGCTTCATCCCTGTCCCCTCCCCAGCTTCATCCCCATTCCTGTCCCCATTCCCTCCTCATCCAATCCCTGTCCCCATTCCTTCATCCCTGTCCTTGTCCTCACTTGTCTTCAGTCCTGTCCTTGTCTTCACCCACTCCCTTCATCCTCCCCTGTCCCCAGCACATTTCCATCCCTGTCCTGTCCCAATCCCCACCTCACTCCTGTCCCTGTCCCTGTCCCTGTCCCTGTCCCTGTCCCTGTCCCTGTCCCTGTCCCTGTCCCTGTCCCTGTCCCCAGCCATCCCTGTCCCCATCCCAATGCAGGTCCCAGGCTCGGGCTCACCTTCAGTCTGTTCCCTTTGGTTCCCCATGGAGATTTGGGCTCCTTCTCCTCCATGGATGCGTAGAATTTGCTCCACCAGTCTCTCTCTTCCTCCTCCTCCTCCTCCTCCTCCTCCTCCTCGTCTTCTTCATCCTGGTGGGGAGCAGAAGCAGGTGGGGACAGGTGGCCCTGGTGGCCCTGGTGGCAGCCCTGTCACAGTGCCCACCTCATCCTCAGCCATGTAGTTCCTGAGGTAGCTGAACAGGTCCTGTGGGGGGCAAAGGATTCTTGGGGAAACTGAGGCACCGGGCCGGGCGGTGCCGGCGCCCAGCGGTTCCAGGGCAGGTGCCAGGTGACCTGGGGGACTCACCTGAGCCATCCTGGCTGGGGCTGTGGCAAGGAAAAGGGAGCAGCAACGTTTCCAGACGGGCAGGGAAAGGAGCTCCTCTGTGGGAGAGAGGGACGGGCAGGGATGAGAGAGGGGACAGCTGGGATGGGCAAGGGACAGATGGGATGGGCAGGGGACAGATGGGATGGACAGGGGACACCTGGGATGAGGGAGGAGACAGCTGGGATGGGCAGGGGACATCAGGGATGGGGCAGTGATGGGACAGGTGGTACCTGGGATGGGCAGGGGACATCAGGGATGGGACAGGCGATATCTGGGCTGGAGCAGGGCACACCAGGGATGGGACAGGCGGTACCTGGCATTGACACAATCGTGTGAAAGACACTGCGAGCACTGCCAGAGCCCAGGAGCTGCCCCTGGCGGGGCGGGTGGCAGCGGTACCGGCGCAGCTCCCTGACGCTGGCCTGGCCCAGCAGCAGCCGCCGCTTCGTGTCCGCCCGGTCCCAGAGGCGCAGGCGGATGGGCGGCACGAACCGCTCCTCCTCGGGCAGCGCCTGCGGGGCACGGCCGGGTCACCCGCGGGGACACCGCGGCCGTGGCGCCCCCCACGGCTCCCCTCTCACCAGGGTGAGCACGAAGGCGTTGCTGGGGAAGTTGGGGTTGGCGGCGATGTCCTGGATCGGGGGGGTCCACAGGCTCTGCTCCCCCCACTGCAGCTCCAGCCGCGGCTCCCGCACGGCCCCGCGCAGCCCCCGCAGCCCCCAGGCCAGCACCTGGCGGGACACGCGGCCCCTGTCACCGCGCCCGGCCTGCTCCGTGTCCCTGTCCCCATCCCTGACCCCCGTGCTGTGCCTGTTCTCATCCTCGTTCCTGTTCTTGTCCCTGTCCCCCTCCCTGACCCCCGTGCTGCGCCTCTTCTCATCCTCGTTCCTGTTCTTGTCCCTGTCCTGCCTTCATCCCCTGTCCCCAAGGAATCCCCAGGACCTTCAGCTCTGTCCCCATCCCTGTCCCATCTCCGTCCTCATCCCTGTCCCACCTTTACCCCTGTGCCCATGCCCGTCTCCATCCCACCTTTATCCCTGTCCCATCTCTGTCCCCATCCCTGCCCCATCCCACATTTATCCCTGCCCCAGCCCTGTTCCCAGCCGGCCCCGCCTCCATCCCATTCCCCGCTTTCCCCTTGTCCCCGCCCCTCTCCCCACGCTGTCCCCTCCCTGGCACCTCCAGTGCCACCCTCTGCAGGCGTGGCCGCAGTTCCGGGGGGATGCCGAACTCGTCCTTCCTCAGGGGCAGGGGGCCGAGAGGAGCCGGGGACCCGTCCTGCCGTGGGGGGGACACAGCGACAGTGGCAGCCCAGTCCTGGGCGCCCTCTGTGTCACCGCCGTCACCCCGAGTCACCCCGCGCCACAGCCTCACCTCGGGCTCGTGCAGGAGCTCGAAAGCGGCCAGCAGCTCCCCGGCCGGGCCCCGCGGCCCCTGCAGGGGGTGCGGCTGGAGCCGGGGGGGCTCCCGGTGTCCCACGTCCGGCCACACCAGCGGGGTGCACACGCACCGCCCCAGGAAAACACCGGCGCCCTGCGAGGCAGCACCTGAGAGGGGCTGGTCCACCCGGGGGTGTGCCTGTCCCTCATCCCTGACCCTCCATCCTCCCATCCCTGACCCGCCATTCTCCCGCTTCGGATCCTCCTGTCCTCCCATCCCTGACCCTCCTGTCCTTCCATCCCTGACCCTCCTGTCCTCCCATCCCTGACCCTCCCCATCCTTATCCATGTCCCATTCCTCATCCATCCCTCTGCTCCCATCCCTCCCTCTGCCCATCCCTCCATCCATTCCCTCTCCTCCATCCCTTTCTCCACCCCCCATCCCTCACCCTCCCCGTTCCCGCTCGGTCCCCCCCGTGCCCGGAGTGTCCCGTACCTGTCCCGGCTGGTCCCACACCTCCACCACCACGGGCGGGGGATCCTCCCAGACGTGCCGGGGGTCCCCGAACAGCAGCACCCGGGGGAACAGCAGCGTCTGTTCCCAGCGCGGGTCGAGGGCGCCGCGCACCGCCCGCGTGCGCTGGCTCAGCGACACGAACGACACGTGCGCGGTGGCATCTGGCGACAAGGGCACCGTCAGCGCCCCGGGCTGCCAGCGGGCCGGGGGCTGGGGGAGCGGGGGGGGTCTCACCTATGGAGGTCCTGGCGCTGCCGGGGGCCAGATCCAGCGCCTGGAAGATGTAACAGCGCAGCTGGAAGCGGCCGGGCCCTGGGGACAGGCGGGGGGTCAGGGGTGGCCAGGAGCCCCCGGGCCCTTCCCGGTCCATCCCAGTCCCTAGCCGGTCCCTCCCCGGTCCCTCCCGATCCCGCCCATCCTTTCCCAGCCCCTCCCGGTCCGTTCCCAGCTCTCCCCTGTCCCTTCCTGGTCCCTCCCGCTCCCCCAGGCTCACGTTGGAAGGTGCAGAGGATGAAGGGGAGCGGCTGCTGCAAGGGTGTCTGGGAGGAGACCTCCGACAGCTGTGGGGACACAGCTGGATTGTTCTGGGCCGGGTCATCAGTGTCCTGGGGGAGGAGAGGGATGGGCTTGGGGACCCTGCTGTCCCCTGGCCCTGGGCCTCCTGTCCCATGTGCTGCTGTCCCATCTTGGCCCAGCTCCACAGGGCTCTATCCATTCCTATAACCCTCCATCTCTCCTTCCTTCCATCCATCCATCATCATCCATCATCCATCCATCCATCATCCATCCATCCATCATCCATCCATCCATCCATCCATCCATCATCCATCCATCATCCATCCATCCATCCATCATCCATCCATCCATCATCCATCCATCCATCCATCCATCCATCCATCCATCCATCCATCCATCCATCCATCCATCCATCCATCCATCCATCCATCCATCCATCATCCATCCATCATCCATCCATCCATCCATCCATCCATCCATCCATCATCCATCCATCCATCCATCCATCCATCCATCCATCCATCCATCCATCCATCCATCCATCCATCCATCCATCCTCCCATCATCCATCCATCATCCATCCATCCATCATCCTCCCATCATCCATCCATCCATCCATCCATCCATCATCCATCCATCATCCATCCATCATCCATCTCTCTCTCTCCCTCTCCCCCAGCCCCCTGGTTCCCCCCCTCTCCTACCGGCACTCCCTGCAGCAGGAACAGCGGTGCCACCTTCGGGGGCTTGTTGGGGACCAGGCTGCGGTGCCAGCGGCGCCGGCGGCACCGGGGCCCCGCCGGCACCTTGGGCTGGAAGGAGCAGCCCCAGAAACACTCGGGCTGCCAGGCCTCGTCCTCCCACATCTCCTCGGGGTCCTGGTGTGGGGCAGGGCACGGGGACAGCGTCACATGGAGACAGTGTCACATGGAGACAGCAGCCCCATCATCCCCATCACCCCCTTCCATGTTATCATCATCATCATCATCATCAATCATCATCATCACCCCATCACCCCAATCCACTGCCCTCATCCCCCCTCACCCCCATCCTGCCACCCCCATCCCGTCACCTCCACCTCTGTTATCCCATCCTTGTCATTCCATCCTGTCACCCCATCCTTGTCACACATTCTGTCACCCTCATCCCTGTCACCTCCATCCCCACCACCCCTCCTGTCACCTCCATCTTCTCACCCCCACCCTGTCACCGCCATCCCCACTGTCCCTGTCCCCATCCCTGTCCCGGTGTGTGTCACCAGGGTGCTGAGGGTGCCCGTGTCCTGCTCCCGTGTCCAGCTGTCGCTGTCCCTGTGGCACAGCCGGACCCAGCGCCGGCGCCGGAGGGTGTGGCAGTGCTGTCCCTCGCTGTGCCACTCTGCCGGGGCGCTGCCATCCTCCGTGCCCACACTGTACTGCCAACCTGCACACACGGGCCAGCTCCTTCACTGCCACCCTGTCCCTGTCACCATGCCGCTGTCACCCTCACCCCAGCCAACCCTACTCTTGTCACCTCATCCCTGTCACCCTCAGCCCTACCAACCCTATTCCTGTCACCTCCAGCCCTGTCACCCCCAACCCTGTCACCCCCATCCCTGTCACCCCATCCTGCCACCTCCATCCTGCCACCTCCATCCCTGCCACCTCCATCCCTGTCACCCCCCATCCCTGCCACCTCCATCCCTGTCACCCCCATCTCTGTCACTTTCAACCTTGTAACCTTCATCCCTGTCACCCCATCCCTGTCACCCCGCCTGTCACCCTGTGCCTGTCACCTCCATCCTGCCACCTCCATCCCTGTCACCCCATGCCTGTCACCCCATCCTGCCACGTCCATCCTGCCACCTTCATCCCTGTCACCCCTATCCCTTTCCCCGCTGTCCCTGTCACCCTCTGCCTTGCTGTGCCCTCTGGGGACACTCACCGTCCTCATCCACGTCCCCCTCCGTGTCCACGTGCCAGTCACTGGTGACACGCCAGCCCTGGGGACACGCCACCTCCTCCTTTGGTGGCACCGCCACTCCCTTCTGCAAAGCCAGGCGTGAGCTGAGCCCCGACACTCTCGTGTCACCCCCGCTGTCCCCCACTCTGTCCCCACTCACGGCGTCCGTGCTGCCCGCGCCGGACGGGCTCCAGTCCCCGCCGGGATCGCGGCTCTGGTTCTCGTACAGCTCCTCCAGCATCCCGCTCACCTCAGGCTCCGGCCGCGCCAGCACCCTGGGGACAGCAGGGGACAGCGCTGCTGTCACCGAGGGCCCCGTGGGGGCAAGGGGTGCTGTCCCCCCCCGCTCACCGCCGCGGCCGCTCCACGCTCCAGGGCCCGTCCCAGCGCCAGCCCTTGGGGGGCTGGATCTGCTCCGGGGGGGGCCCCGCCCGGCCGAAGCTGTCGGAGAACGCGGGGCGCCCCAAAATCTTCCGGGGCCCCCATTTCCCCAGCAGCCGCGTCTGGTTCTCGTACTGCGGGGAGAGGACACAGGCCTGGCGTCAGGGGACACCGCGGGATGTTGTCCCCTCCCGGTGCTGTCCCCTCCCCGGTGTCCCCTCCCTGATGCTGTCCCCTCCCGGTGCTGTGTCCCTGCTGTCCCCGCTATCCCCTCCCGCTGTCCCCTCCCGCTGTCCCCGCTGTCCCCTGGCGGTGCTGTCCCCTCTGTCTCCTCCCCGCTGTCCCCTCCCGATGCTGTGTGCCCGCTGTCCCCTCCGCTGTCCCCTCTGTCACCGTCTCGCTGTAGAAGCGCAGTGTCCCCTCCAGCAGCCGGGCCAGGTCCCCGCTCTCGGCCACTCGTCCCAGCCACAGCCGCACCCGCACCTGGGCCTGGATGTCCCCGCAGCCCTGCGACAGCGAGTGTCACCGAGGAGACACTGGGGACACGCGGGGGGACAGCCAGGGGACACGGGGGGTGTGCAGGGGACATGGAGGGGACACGGGGGGACACAGAACAAGGATGGAGGGGACTTGGAGGGGATGTGGGGGGACGAAGAACAGGCACCAAGGGGACTTGGAGGAGGCGTGATCGGAATTTGGAGAGGACATGGTGGGGTGTGGAGGGGACGTGGAGCACGGACAGAGGGGACATGGTGGAGACATGGAGAGACACAAGGGGACACGGAGGGACACGAGTGGACGTGGAAGGACCCAAAGGGACACAGAAGGACACGGAGGGACACAAGAGGACATGGGAGGACACAAGGGGACACGGAGGGACACGGAGGGACACAAGGGGATGTGGAGGGACACAAGGGGACACGGAGGGACACGAGGCGACAGGGAGGAGACACAGAGGGACACGAGGGGACACGGAGGACACAAAGGGACCCAAGGGGACAAGAGGGCACGCCGGAGCTCGCACCAGGAACAGGCTCAGCACCCTCCCGCAGAGGTGGCCGCAGGCGCCGGGGCCGCGCGGCGAGTGCAGCACGTCGGTGGCGGGGACGCGAGCCGAGGCCACCCGCAGGTGGCCCCGCAGCAGCCACAGCTGCACGTCGGGGACACTGGCCTGGGGCTGCGGGGACACCGAGGGGACAGTGAGGGGACAGGGGTGGCATGAGACTTACAGCATGTTATATATCACACTGTAGGTAATTATAGGTTATAGGTAATTATATTGTATTATATTGCATTATACTGCATGATATTGTATTGCATGATATTATATTATAGTATAGTATATTATAGTGTAGTATAGTATATTTTGCATTTATATATTTTATTGCATTACATTGTGTTATGGTGTATTATATTTCGTATTTTTATATTACATTACATTACATTATGTTACGTTATGCTATGCTCTATTATATATTGCAACATTATAATATAATGAATAGAATAGAATAGAATAGAATAGAATAGAATAGAATAGAATAGAATAGAATAGAATAGAATAGAATAGAATAGAATAGAATAGAATAGAATAGAATAGAATAGAATAGAATAGAATAAAATATATATAATATAATATATATTATATTGTATTGTATTGTATTTTATATCTTGCATTATTATATTATGCTGTATTATATATTGCGATATTATTTATATGATATCATATTACATATATTGTTATTTAGAACTATCAGACACGAATTTCTTTGCTAAAAACAGGCCAAAAAGTGAAAAACTTCTCCTCCAAGTGCCCTTGGAGGCCGGAATTTCGTGGCCCCGCCTCCAGGGATAAATTCCTGACTCGTGAGCACTGGGGGGTTGGCTCGGTCCCGGTTTGGGGGTTCGGGTCGCACCTCGATGGCCAGCGCGGCCACGCGCCGCAGCCACCCCCGGGCCACTGTCGCCAGCGCGTCCCCGCGCAGCTCCGGCATCTTTTGGGGATCGGCCTCGGCCGCGCGCCGCAGCTGCCGCAGCAGCAGGCGCCGGGAGCTGCGGAGCTGCTGGTCCAGGGCGGTGAGGGCGGGCTGAGCCTCCAGCCAAAGCAGGGCGTCCCTGCGGCACCCAGAGCGGCCAGAGTCACCCCGAAATCACCCAAAACAGCCCAAAATCACCCCAGCCCAGGGCGGCCAGAGTCACCCCGAAATCACCCAAAACAGCCCAAAATCACCCCAGCCCAGAGCGGTCAGAGTCACCCCGAAATCACCCAAAACAGCTCAAAAAATCACCGTAAAACAACCCAAAAACAGCCCAAAATCACCCCAGCCCAGGGCGTCCTTGTCGCACCCAGAGCAGCCAGAGTCACCCCAAAATCACCCCAAAACAGCCCAAAACAAGCCCAAAACAGCCCAAAATCACTCCAGCCCAGGGCATCACTGCGGCACCCCGAGGAGCCAGAGTCACCTCCAAATTACCCCCAAAACAGCCCAAAACAGCCCTAAAACAGCCCAAAATCACCCTGAAATCACCCCAGCCCAGGGCACCCCTGTGGCACCCAGAGGGGCCAAAGTCACCCCAAAATCACCCCAAAACAGCCCAAAACTAACCCAAAATCACCTCAGCCCAGGGTGTCCCTGCAGCCCCCAAAACAGCCCAAAACCAGCCCAAAATCACCCTGAAATCACTGGAAACCAGCCCAAGGCATCCCTGCGACACCCAGAGCTGCCCAAATCACCCCCAAAATCACCCCCAAAACAGCCCAAAACCAGCCCCAAAATCACCCCCAGAACAGTCCATAATCATCCCAACAACAGTCCAAAAATCACCCAACAACAGTTCAAAATCACCCCAAAAGGCCCAAAACACACAGTCACCCCAAGACACCCCCAAACAGCCCAAAAATCATCCCCCAAATCACCCCAAAACCCATAGGGTCACCCCGAAATCCCCAGTTTCACCCCTAAAATTCTTCCTTTGCCCCAAGAATTCCTCGGTTTTCCCTCAGATGCTCCGTTCTCCCACCAAAAGCCCCAATTCCACCCCAAATACCCCACGTCCCCCTCATCCCATTGCCACCCCAAGCTGCCCTCCAGAATGTCCCTCTGTCCCCCAAAGTGTCCCAAATTCCCCAAACTTCCAGCCCCGTTTCCCCCCCCGATTCCCCATCCCCCCGATTTTTGGGATTTGGGGGTCCCTCACGTGCAGTCCTGGGCCAGCTCCTGCAGCAGCTCTCAGCCTGACGTCCCTCGTGGTGTCCCCTGCGGGTGGCACCGCAGCTCGGCCAGGTTCCTCTCCTGGGAGCGGCCCCACAGCGATCCCAAAGGGGTTTGGGGTCAGTACCACCCCAAAGTGATCCCAAATGGATTTGGGATCAATCCCACTCCCAAAGTGATCCCAAATGGGATTGGGATCAATCCCACCCCAAAGCAATCCCAAATGGATTTGGGATTGATCCTATCCCAAACCAATCCCACTCGGGTTTGGGGTCAGTCCCAAGCGGGTTTGGGGTCAGCCCCACCCGTGTTTGGGGTCAGCCCCACCCGTGTTTGGGGGTCAGTCCACGCGGGTTTGTGGTCAGCCCCACCCGTGTTTGGGGCCAGTCCACGCGGATTTGGGGTCAGCCCCACGCGGGTTTGGGGGTCAGCCCCACCCGCGTTTGGGGTCAGTCCACGCGGGTTTGGGGTCAGTCCCACCCGGGTTTGGGGGTCAGTCCACGCGGGTTTGGGGGTCAGCCCCACCCGTGTTTGGGGTCAGTCCACGCTGGTTTGGAGTCAGCCCCACCCGTGTTTGGGGGTCAGTCCACGCTGGTTTGGGGTCAGTCCCACCCGGGTTTGGGGTCAGTCCCACCCGTGTTTGGGGTCTGCCCCACCCGTGTTTGGGGTCAGTCCACGCGGGTTTGGGGTCAATCCCACCCGTGTTTGGGGGTCAGTCCACGCGGGTTTGGGGTCAGCCCCACCCGGGTTTGGGGGTCAGCCCCACCTGGGTTTGGGGTCAGTCCACGCGGGTTTGTGGTCAGTCCCACGCGGGTTTGGGGTCAGTCCCACCCGTGTTTGGGATCAGTCCCACCCGGGTTTGGGGTCAGTCCCACCCGGGTTTGGGGTCAGTCCACGCGGGTTTGGGGTCAGCCCCACCCGGGTTTGGGGTCAGCCCCACCCGGGTTTGGGGTCAGTCCACGCGGGTTTGGGGTCAGCCCCACCCGGGTTTGGGGTCAGCCCCACCCGGGTTTGGGGTCAGTCCACGCGGGTTTGGGGTCAGTCCACCCGGGTTTGGGGTCAGCCCCACCCGGGTTTGGGGTCAGTCCACGCGGGTTTGGGGTCAGCCCCACCCGGGTTTGGGGTCAGTCCACGCGGGTTTGGGGTCAGCCCCACCCGGGTTTGGGGTCAGTCCACCCGGGTTTGGGGCCAGTCCCACCCGGGTTTGGGGTCAGTCCCACCCGGGTTTGGGGTCAGCCCCACCCGGGTTTGGGGTCAGTCCCACCCGGGTTTGGGGTCAGTCCCACCCGGGTTTGGGGTCAGTCCACGCGGGTTTGGGGTCTTCCCCACCCGTGTTTGGGGTCAGCCCACCCGGGTTTGGGGTCAGTCCACGCTGGGTTTGGGGTCAGCCCCACCCGGGTTTGGGGGTCAGTCCACGCGGGTTTGGGGTCTTCCCCACCCGGGTTTGGGGGTCAGTCCACGAGGGTTTGGGGTCAGTCCCACCCGGGTTTGGGGTCAGTCCACGCGGGTTTGGGGTCAGCCCCCACCCGTGTTTGGGGGTCAGTCCCACGCGGGTTTGGGGTCAGTCCCAAGCGGGTTTGGGGTCAGCCCCACCCGGGTTTGGGGTCAATCCCACCTGGGTTTGGGGGTCAGTCCACGCGGGTTTGGGGTCAGTCCCACCCCGGGTTTGGGGTCAGTCCCACCGGGTTTGGGGGTCAGTCCACGCGGGTTTGGGGGTCAGTCCCACCCGGGTTTGGGGTCAGTCCCACCCGAGTTTGGGGGTCAGCCCCACGCGGGTTTGGGGTCAGTCCCCACCCGGGTTTGGGGGTCAGTCCCACCCGGGTTTGGGGGTCTGCCCCACCCGTGTTTGGGGGTCAGTCCCACCCGTGTTTGGGGTCTGCCCCACCTGTGTTTGGGGTCAGTCCCACGCGGGTTTGGGGTCAGTCCCACCCTGGGTTTGGAGTCAGTCCCACTCGGTTTGGGGGTCAGCCCCACGCGGGTTTGGGGGTCAGTCCCACCCGTGTTTGGGGTCAGTCCACGCGGGTTTGGGGTCAGTCCCACGCGGGTTTGGGGGTCAGTCCCACCCGAGTTTGGGGTCAGTCCACCCGGGTTTGGGGGTCAGTCCCACCCTGTGTTTGGGGTCAGTCCACGCGGGTTTGGGGGTCAGTCCCACGCGGGTTTGGGGTCAGTCCCACCCGAGTTTGGGGGTCAGTCCCACCCGTGTTTGGGGTCAGTCCACGCGGGTTTGGGGTCAGTCCCACCGGGTTTGGGGGTCAGTCCCACCCTGTGTTTGGGGTCAGCCCCACCCGTGTTTGGGGTCAGTCCACGCGGGTTTGGGGTCAGTCCCACGCGGGTTTGGGGTCAGTCCACGCGTGTTTGGGGTCAGTCCCACCCGGGTTTGGGGTCAGTGCCCACCTGGGTTTGTGGTCAGCCCCACCCGTGTTTGGGGTCAGTCCACGCGGGTTTGGGGTCAGTCCCAAGCGGGTTTGGGGTCAGCCCCACCCGTGTTTGGGGTCAGTCCCAAGCGGGTTTGGGGTCAATCCCACGCAGGTTCGGGCCTCACCAGGCGCTGGCACAGGGCTCGCAGCAGGTTCAGGCTGTCCCAGCGGTGCCCGGCGTCCTCCCACAGCGAGGTGACAGCGGCCACCGGTTTGTCCCCAAACCACGGCAGGTGGTGGTAGAGGTTCCCTAAATTCGGGAAAATTGGGAAAATCGGGAAAAATGGGGTCAGAACGGACTCGGCCGCGCTCGTGAGGGGCAGCTGCGGCTTCCTGGGAGATGTCATGGGATCATCCGAGATTCCGAAATTGTCCTGCGATCCACAGGTGACATCATTGGGGGTGACACTCCCCAGGACCATCCAAGACTCCCAAAATGTCCCCTAACCCCCAGGTGACATCATCCAGGTGAAAATCCCTGGATCTATCCGAGATTCCCGAAGTGTCCCCTGACTCACAGGGTGACATCGAGGCTGACACTCCCAAAATGGCCCATGACCCACGGGTGACATCACCCAGGTGACATCACCCAATCCCTGTCCCCAACCCAAGGCACCTCCCAGCCCCTCGCGGCCATGGGGATGGAACACTTTGATAATTACCCAAATTAACAATTCCCCACCCGTTTCCCGGCCCCAGCAGGGGGGTGACAGTGTCCCCGGTGCCACCCCGGCCGTGTCCCCGGTGCCACCCCGGTGTCCCCGCTCACCGTCGGGCACGGGCCGTCCCTGCGCGGTGGCGGCCGCGGCGCTGCCGATGCCCAGCTCCAGCCGCAGCGGCTCGGGGCCGCCGGGCACCATGGTGGCCGAGTAGAAAACCCCGCAGAGCCCCAGCTGGCAGCGGGGCAGGCGCCTCTGCGGCGAGACAAAACCCAAAAACGCTCAGCTGTCCCCTCCTGTGCCACCTCCGCCCCGTGTCCCCGTGTCCCCGTGTCCCCACCTGCGCCCGCTCGGCGTCCACGGGCGCGATGGCTTCGCGCGGCCGCGCGGGCGGGGTCCCCACGCGGGTGCAGAGCTCCAGCAGCAGCCGGCCCCGATAAACCAGCCCCGAGTCCTGGGAAACGAGCTCGGGCTGTGGGGTGTCCCACTGGCACCCCAAATGTCCCCTTGTCCCCTAAAGTCCTGCCCCAGCAATCTCCGGGTCTCTCGAATGCCCTATTCCCCATTTCCCCATCACATTTCACCCCATTCCCCATTTCCCCATCACATTTCACCCCCATTTCCTCCCCAAATCCCCCGTTTCCCTCCCCAAAATCCCGTTTCCCTCCCCAAAATCCCCCGTCTCCCTCCCCAAAACCCCCCCATTTTCCTCCCCAAATCTCCCGTTTTCTTCCCCCAAATCCCTCATTTCCCCCCCAAATCCCCCGTTTCCTCCAAGCCCGCTCCGTACCCGGGCAGAGTCGGGCCGGGGGCCGTAGAAGGGCAGGAAGCAGGGCCCGAAGGAGGGCAAGAACCCGGGGGTCCCCTCTGAGGGCAGAGAAAAAGGGGTTCAGGGTGGGAGAGACTTTGGGGTCGGGCTAATGGGGACCCCAAAAAGAGACAACCCCGCTCACCCTCGAGCTCGTCGGGGTCCCGGGAGATCTGGGACAGCCTCAGGGTGGCCCTGCCCACGACTTTGCTCTGGCATGACCTGGGAGGGCACGGTCAGGGGTCCCCCGAGCACGGGGGGTTCCCCAAACCCGAGGGGTGTCCCCTAAACTCGAGGGGTGTCCCCCAAAACCCAGTACTGTCACCCAAACCCAAGGGTGTGTCCCCAAACCCGGCAATATTCCCAAACCCAGGGCTGTTCCCAAACCCAAGGGAGTATCCCCCAAACTGGGGGATGTCCCCCAAATCCGTGGGGTGTCCCCAAAACCTGTAGAGTGCCCCCAAACCCAGCGATGTTCCCAAACCCAGGGCTATTCCCAAAGCTGGGGAGTGCCCCCCAAACCTGGGGCTGCTCCCAAACCAGAGGGATGTCCCCCAAGTCCAGAGCTGTTCCCAAACTCGCGAGGTGTCCCCAAAACCCGTGGGGTGTCCCCCAAACCCGGCGGTGTTCCCAAACCCAGGGCTCTTCCCAAACTCGGGGGTGTCCCCCAAACCTGCAGAGTGTCCTCCAAACCCAGGGATGCCCCCCAAACCTGCGGAGTATCCCGCAAACCAGGGATGTCCCCCTAACCCAGAGATGTTCCCCAAACGCGGGGCTGTTCCCAAACCCGGGGGTTCCCCCCAAATCCAGGGCTGTTCCCAAACGCGGGGGTGCCCCGCTCACCCCCGCAGGATTTCCAGCAGGATCTCGTCACAGATGGGGGGCAGCTGCGGGCATAGAACAACGCCGAGTGCGGGTGTGGAAACGGGGGTGTCCCCGTTTTTGGGGGGTGCGGGAGCTGTGCGGGGCTGGGGGCGCTCCTCACCCGCAGGGGGAAGAACAAAACCTCGTTCCACTCGGGGCTGGCATCGGGGGGCATCCCGCGGGTGCAGAGCTGCGGTGGGGACAGCTATGAGCCCCGAAAGGGTCCGGCACCCCCAGAGCCGTGGGGCACCCCCAAATCCCTGCCCAGCACCCCCAAATCCCCCCACTCCGTGCCCGGCACTCACCGTCCTGCCCGCAAAGCCGACCCGCACCGACACCTTGGCAGAGCCCGCGGTGCCGCCCAGGCACGGCCGCGCCGGCTCCGCTGCGCGGGGAGGGCGAGCAGCGAGGTTTTGGGGGGTCCCCAAATCCATCCCCACCCCAGTTCCCACGCTGCAGCGAGCAGGGGGTCCCCAAATCTACCCTACATCCCGAAATTCTCCGCGGCAATCAGGAAGTCCCCAAACCCACCCTTCACCCCAAATTTCCAGTGTCCTCATCCTCTGGTGAGCAGGGGGAATCCTCAAATCTGTCCCCACCCAAAACTCCGCTGTCCCCACCCCAATTCCCACTGCCCCCACCACAAACCCTGCCGCTCCCACCCCAATTCCCCTCTGTCCCACCCCAATTCCCCACAGTCCCCACCCCAAAACCCTCTGTCCACACCAAACCCCTCTGTCCCACCCCAATTCCCCGATATCCGATCCCAAACCCTGCTGTCCGATCCCAAACCCCGCTGTCCCCACCTGAATTCCCCTCTGTCCCACCCCCAAACCCCGCTGTCCCCACCCTAATTCCCCGCTGTCCCCACCCCAAACCCCTCTCTCCCACCCCGAATCCCGCTGTCCCACTCCAAACCCCGCTGTCCCACTCCAAACCCCGCTGTCCCACCCCAAATCCCGCTGTCCCCACCCCAATTCCTCGCTGTCCGATCCCAATCCCCTCTGTCCCACCCCAAACCCCGTCCCCCCACCCCGTGCCAGCTCCTCGGCGCGGAACACGCGGATCTGCAGGGTGGTGGCGCACGCCAGTGGCCGCAGCAGGTTCGCCTCCACATCCTCGTCCCCCGCCGGCATGTCCAGCTCCTTGGGGGGGGGTGTGACAGAGTGGGGACCCTCCCAGGAGGGATTTTGGGGTGCAGGGGAGGGCGGGGCGCTCACCTGGGCGCGCTCTCCGGCTCGGCGCACCACCAGGCTGACCTGCAGCAAGCCCTGCGAGCGGCCGTCGAGGCGCCGCGGGTGCTGCAGGCTCAGCCACTTCCCGCTCAGGCTGCGCCCTGCACGGCGGGGACACCGCCGTCACCTCGGGGGCACCGCGGCCACCCCGCTGGCACCCCAGGTTCCTCCTGCAACCCCCCCAAAAAAGGCGAGGTGTTCCGCCAAAATGAGGTTTCACCCCTGGCCAATGCCGGTCTGAAATATCCCTCAAAATGTGTCACCCCAAAATGTGTCACGCCAGTGTCACCCTGGGGTTCGTCTAAAACCCCCCAAAATCCCACAGGGTTATCCAAAAAGATCCCTGGCGAGGGCCTGCATGAGACACCCCTTAAAATGTGTCACCCTGGTGTCACCCCAAGGCCCATCTAAAGCCCCCCAAAACACATGGTGCTCCCCCAAAATGAAGTCTCACCCCTGGGTAGTGCCTGTTTGAAACAGCCCCCAAAATGTGTAACGCCAAAATGTGCCACCCAGTGCCACCCAGTGCCACCCCAGACCTCTCGTTACCTGGGGCAGAATAGACGGTGCCGATGTCGAGCTGTGGGAACGGCAAAGCGGGGTTAGTGAGAGTGCTCTGACACCTCATTCCCAAAATCCCATTCCTGACACCCCATTCCCAAACCCCAATTCCAGTGCCCCATTCCCAATCCCCCAATGCCCATTCCCCAAACCCCAATTCCAATGCCCCATTCCCAATCCCCCAATGCCCCATTCCCAATCCCCCAATGCCCATTCCCAAACCCCAATCCCAGTGCCCCATTCCCGATCCCACATTCCCAATTCCCAACCCCAATTCCAATGCCCCGTTCCCGATCCCCCACTCCTCACCTCGAAGACGCCGATGATGGGTTTGGTGCAGATGTTTGGTGAACGGAGCACCTGTGATGGGGAAGGGGACATGGCTGTCCCTGTGTCCCTGTGTCCCCGTGTCCCTGTCCCTCTGTGTGTCCCCGTGTCCCTGTGTTTGTGTTGTCTGTGTCCCTGTCTGTGTCCCTGTCTCTGTCTGTGTCCCCATGTCCATGTGTCCCTGTGTCCCCATGTCCATGTCCCCCTGTGTCCCTGTGTCCCTGTCTCTATGTCTGTGTCCCTGTTCCTCCCCCTGTCTCTGTGTCCGGGTCCCTGCCCTCGTCCCTGTCCCTGTGTCTGTATCCCTGTCTTTGTTCTGTGTCCTTTAGTCTATGTGACCCGGTCCCGTGTCCTTGTGTCCCTGTCCTTGTTCCTTGTGTCTGACCCTGTCCTTGCGTCTGTCTGTGTCCGTGTTCCTGCCCTTGTCCCTGTGTTTGTGTCTGCGTCCCCGTCCCTGTCGCTGTCCCTGTCCCCGCCCTGTGTCTGTGTCCCTGTGTCTGTCCCTGTCCCTCTGTTCCCCCGGTGCCACCGATCCGTCCCACCTGGATGTGGATGGGCTGTGCCACCAGCTGCTCCGGCGTCTGGCGGAAATTCTGGCAAAACACCTGAAAACCAGCAAAGGGACAGTGAGGACAGCCTGAGGGACAGCGGTCCCCGTGTCCCCTGCGTGGTGTCACCTCATTGAAGTAGGGATTGTTCCCGCTGCGGCTGCGGGTGCGGAAGTTCTGCTTCCCGATCTGGACCTTCACCACGGGTCTGATGTCGTTGCCCCTCAGCTGGCGGCCCTTGATGACCCTCACCCGCACCTGCGGGGTGGCACTGACGTGGTGGCCGCGAGGGACGTCACCCCCGGCTGACACCGTGCCACCCCCGGCTGCCACACCTGGAAATCCTCTTTCCTGTCTGCGGGGGCCATCGCCGGCGGCTCCAGTGCCACCTGTGCGTGCGCGGTGACAGGGACATCCCCGGCCGTGCCGTGCGGGTCGTAGTAGCAGCGGAAGGTGACGGTGCACTGCGAAGGGACAGTGACACGGGGACAGTGTGACACGGGGACAGTGCCCGCTGGCACCCTGGGGCGCTCTGGGGTGGGGGCTCACCCCCGTGGGCAGCTCCCGGTGGTCCAGCAGCGGGATGTCCCTGACGGCCATCGGCAGGCTGGGGTTGGCCACCAACTCGCCCAGTGACACCGTGGTGGCACCCAGGTCCCTGTGGGAGTGGGGGACACGGTGAGGGTGGCGAGGTGGGTGGCCCCAGGGTGTCCACCCGGGGCTGTCACTCACCCCTGGGGCAGCAGGCATTCCCAGCGCCGCAGGCGCAGGCTCAGCGTGTCCGTGGCACTCAGGGGACACATGTCCAGCGGCCACACCAGCTCCTGACGGGGGTGACACGGGTCAGGGGTGTGACCCGATGTCCCTGCGCCACCACGGGTCAGCCCGGGGCCACCTCACCTCATTCCAGGTGAGGCTGCGCTCCTCGGGCACCACCTGGGTTCTCCTGGGGACACCTGGGGACAAGAGGGTGGTGGCACCTCGGACTGGGGACGCTGGGGTGCCAGGGGGAAGCCTGACACTGGCCACAAGCACGGGCAGTGAGCGTAGCCCTTGCCACGCGATAGTGGCCGGTGCCACTCGGTGTCCCCAACCTCCCGGTACCTCGGAAGCAGACGGAGAGCAGGACACCGGGACCGAAGCCGGTGGCCCCGGGAATGTGGACGGCGACCACGTGGCACCGCAGCATGGCCAGGGAGCGCTGGAACCGGAGACGGAGCTGTCACCAGGGGGCCACTAATGTGCCACCCCCGAGGTGCTGCCATCAACGAGCTGCCACCAACGTGCCAGCCCCTTTGTCGACAATGATGGCTTCGGTGCTGTCACCACGGGGCTGCCACCAATGTGCCACCCCCGAGGTGGCGGCGCCGGCTGCAGGTCTGTCACCGAGGGGCTGCCAGCGCCCCCCTGGCGAGCAGCACGGCCGTTGGGCTCCCGTGTCCCGCAGTGCCAACGGCGGGGCCGCGCACCCACTGTCGCGCGGGCGGCTCTGCCACCCGGTAACCGCGTCCCCGTGTCCCCACGCGGGACGCTCCGTGACCCCACGGGCCCCCGGGAGCGCGCAGTGTCCTGTGTGAGGCTGGATGAGCCTGGAGCGCCCCTTCTCATGGGGACACTCCTGGTGTCATCCCAGGAACACCCCTAATCCTCGCGGGTCTCTTCCCACAGGGACATTCCTGAGGACATCGCAGGAACATCCCTTGATCCTCTTGGGTCCTTCCCACGGGGACATTCCTCGGACATCCCCAATCCTCGCGGGTCTCTTCCCACAGGGACACTCCTGGGGACATCGCAGGGACATTTCCTGATCCCAGCGCGTCCCTTCCCACGGGGACATTCTTGGGGACATCCCAGCGACATTTCCCGATCCTCTCGGTCCTTCCCACAGGGACATTCCTGGGACATCCCTGATCCCAGCGGGTCCCTTCCCACGGGGACATTCTTGGGGACATCCCAGCGACATTTCCCGATCCTCTCGGTCCTTCCCACAGGGACATTCCTGGGACATCCCCGATCCCCGCGGGTCCCTCCCCGCGCGGACATCCCCACGGTTCCGTGGGCGCGCTCTCTGCGCACGCGCACCGACAGGAGGCGGGACCGTGCCCCGCGCACGCGCGCTGGCGGCAGGCGGTGTGAGGGGAGGGGAAGGGGGCGGGGCTCCCGCCATGTCGCAGCGCGCCGCCGACCGCGATCGGGAGCGCGAGCTGCAGTGGTCGGCCCGTAGGATGGGCACCTCGCTGCTGCTGCAGCTGTCGGCGCACGAGCGGGAGCTGGACCTGGTGTGCCTCGACCACAGCTACGCCAAGCCCTGGAGCGCGCACCCCGACGCCAGCGCCGCCCGGCCCGCCCGGCTGCTGTTCCTCACCCCCCGGAGACACCTCGGCAGCGCCCCGTGAGAGCTGCGGGCTCGGAGCGGGCCCGAGCGGCGGGGAGGGAGAAACTGGGGGGGTCCTGTGCGGCCGTGGGGGTGTGAGGGGAAAGGAGGGGGTATTGTGAGGCTGAGGGAGGAAATTGAGGGGTTCTGGGGGGCTGAGAGGGAAACTGGGGGGGGTCCTGGGGGCTGTGGGGGGTGTGAGGGGAAAGGAGGAGGATCTTGGGGGGGCTGAGGGGGGAATTTGGGGAGGTTCTGAGGGCTGTGGGAGAAACTGAGGGGTTCCTGTGCGGCTGTGGGGACTGTGAAGGGAAAAGGAGGAGGATCTTGTGAGGCTGAGGGGAGAAATTGGGGGGCTTCTGGGGGGTTGAGGGGACTGTGAGGGGAAGGGAGGGGGGATCTTGGGGGGGCTGAGGGGGAAAATTGAGGGGGTTTCTGGGGGGGCTGAGGGGGGCTGTGAGAGGAAATTGAGGGGTCCTGACGAGGGAAATTGGAGGAATCCTGGGGGTCTGAGGGGGCTGTGAGGGGACATTGAGGGGTCCTGTGGGTCTGAGGGCAAAATTGAGGGAGGTCCTGGGGACTGTGAAGGGGAAACGGGGGGTCCTGAGGGCTGAGGGGCTGTGAGAGGAAAGGGGGGAGCAGTGAGGCTCAGGGGCCTGTGCAAAGCTCTGAGAGAGGAACGGGGGGTCTTGAGGGGTGATGGGGGAAGGTTGTGAGGGAGACATGAGAGGGGGGCTTTGGGGGGTCCTGAGGAGCTGAGGGGTCTGTGTAGGGACTCGGGGGTTCACTCAGGGTGGGGAGAGGGCTGTGAAGGAGGAGTTGGGGGTCCTGTGGGGCTGGGGGAGTGGTGAGTGGGGGGAGTTGTGAGGGGGAAATTGGGGGCCCTAATGGGTGAGGAGTCTCGGTTTAGAGTGTCTAGAGGTCTCGGTGTGGGGTGTGCAGGAGGCTCCAGGGGCCATGGTTTGGGGGGGTCCATGGGCTGTTGTTTGTGGGCTCCATGAGTCTTGGTTAGGGGCTCTAGGGGTGCCTCAGTTTTGGGGTGCTAGGTTTGATAGACCAGGATGCTTGGTTTGTGGGTCCAGAATAGGTTTTGTTTGGGGTGTCCAAGGTACTTAGTTCATTGGGCCAGGGGGCTCAGTTTGGGGTGTCCAGAGGTTTCAGTTTAGTGTTCCAGAGGTCTCAGTTTGAGGTGTTCAAAGTACTTAGTTTGGGGTGTCCACGGTGCTCAGTTTGGTGGTCCAGGGGACGTGGTTTGGGGTGTCCAAGGTGCTTGATTTGATGGTCCAGGGTGCTCGGTTTGGGGTTCCAGAGGTCTCAGTTTGGGGTGTCCAGGGTGCTCTGTTTGGGGTGTCCAAGGTTCTTGGTTTGGTGGTTCAGAGGTCTCAGTCCAGGGTGCTCGGGTTTGCTGGTCCAGGGGACGTGATTTGGGGTGTCCAAGGTGCTTGGTTTGATAGTCCAGAGGTCTCAGTTTGGGGTGTCCAAGGTGCTCAGTTTGGGGTTATAGATGGCTCAGTTTGGGGTGTCCAAGGTGCTCAGTTTGGGGTGTCCAAGGTTCTCGGTTTGGTGGTCGAGAGATTTCAGTTTGGGGTGCCCAGGGTGCTCGGTTTGGGGTGTCCAGAGGTCTCAGTTTGGGGTGCCCAGGGTGCTCGGTTTGGGCTTCCCGAGGTCTCAGTTTGGGGTGCCCAGGGTGCTCGGTTTGGGCTTCCCGAGGTCTCAGTTTGGTGGTCCAGGCACTGCCAGTTGATGGCCCGGGAATACCGAGGTCCCTGGGCCAGTCCCACCCTGTGCATCCCTGCGAGCGCTGCCCAAACCCCCTGGACGCCCCCAGGCTGCCGTGGGGGTGCCCGTCCCTCTGTGACAGCCGTGTCGCTGGCAGGGAGGCCGATGTCCCCATCGACGTGGAGACGGTGACGCCCACGCAGGTGCCGCTGTACGACAACCAGAAGGCTCGGAGCGTGATGAACGAGTGCGAGCGGCACGTGATGTTCGCCCGCACCGACGCCGACGCGCCCCCGCCGCCCGACGACTGGGAGGAGCACGTCAACAGGTGGGGAGGGGAATGTGGGCTGGGAGGAGCACGTCAACAGGTGGGGATGGGGAATGTGGGCTGGGAGGAGCACGTCAACAGGTGGGGATAGGACAGGTGGGGGGTGGGAATGTGGGCTGGGAGGAGCATGTCAACAGGTGGGGATAGGACAGGTGGGGGTGGGAATGTGGGCTGGGGGGCAGCACGTCAACAGGTGGGGATAGGACAGGTGGGGGTGGGAATGTGGGCTGGGGGCAGCACGTCAACAGGTGGGGATAGGACAGGTGGGGGTGGGAATGTGGGCTGGGAGGCAGCACGTCAACAGGTGGGGATAGGACAGGTGGGGGTGGGAATGTGGGCTGGGAGGAGCATGTCAACAGGTGGGGGATAGGACAGGTGGAATGGGGGTGGGGCAGCACGTGGGGCTGGGTGGGGCAGCATGTCAGCAGGTGGGGATAGGACAGGTGGGGGTGGGAATGTGGGCTGGGGGCAGCATGTCAACAGGTGGGGATGGGACAAGTGAGGGTGGGAATGTGGGCTGGGAGGAGCACGTCAACAGGTGGGGATGGGAATGTGGGCTGGGAGGAGCACATCAACAGGTGGGGATGGGACAGGTGGGGGTGGGAATGTGGGCTGGGAATGACAGGGAACAGAGAACGGGACAGGTGAGGATGGGACAGGTGGGAATGGGAATGTGGGCTGGGAGGAGCACATCAACAGGTGGGGATGTGACAGGTGGGGATGGGAATGTGGGCTGGGAATGGCAGGGACTGGAGGATGGGAATGTGGGAATGGGAGGAGAACGTCAACAGGTGGGGATGGCAGGGAATGGGGAATGGGACAGGTGGGAGTAGCAGGGTGGGAATCTAGGCTGTGAGGAGCACATCAGCAGGTGGGAATGGCAGGGAACAGGGAATTGGACAGGAGAATGGCGGGGTAGGAATGGGAATCTAGGCTGGTAGTGCCAGGGAATGGGAATCTGGGCTGGGAGGAGCACGTCAACAGGTGGGAACGGCCGGGAATGGGGAAAGGGACAGGTGGGAATGGAAATCTGGGCTGGGAGTGCCAGGGAATGGGAATGGAAATATGGACTGGGAATGTCAGGGTATGGGACAGGTGGGAATGGCAGGGAACAGGAGTGTGGGCTGGGAATGGCAGGGAATGGGAATCTGGGCTGGGAATGACAGGGTATGGGATAGGTGGGAATGGAATCTGGACTGGGAGTGCCAGGGAATTGGAATGGGAATCTGGGCTGGGAGGAGCACATCAACAGGTGGGAATCTGGGCTGGGAATGGGAATCTGGGCTGGGAGTGGGAATCTGGGCTGGAAGGAGCATGTAAGCAGGTGGGCTGGGAATGCCAGGGAATGGGAATCCAGACTGGCAATTCCAGACAGAGGGAATCCGGGATGGGAGGAGCCCATCAGCAGGTGGGGTGGCAGTCCCAGAGAAGAGGAGCAGGAGTGGTTTGGTGGTTTGTGGTGACCCCATGTGTCCATCCCTGCAGGACAGGTTGGAGCATGGCCCAGAACAAGCTGTTCAACAAGATCCACAAAGCGCTGCAGTCCGACCGGCTGGCCCGCCTGGCCAACGAGGGGGTGAGAGAGGGGCTGGGGACCCTCCTTCCCCCAAAGCCTGGGCAGGCAGCATGGAAACTGTGGGCCTTGGGTCAAGTAGCCTTGAGGAACAGACGGCTCTGGGCTTCTCTGAGCCGTGACTTTTGTGGGATCGTAGAACGTCCTGGGCTAGAAGGACCCACGTGGATTATCAGTGCAACCGCTGGCTCTGCACAGACACCCTAAAACCCTACCCTCTTCATCCCTGAGAGCCCTGCACAGACACCCCAAATTCCCACCCTGTCCATCCCTGAGAGCCCTGCACAGACACCCCAAAATCCAAACGCTCCTGGAGCCCTGGCAGCCTTGGGGCAGTGCCCAGCACCCTCTGGGGGCAGAACCTTTCCCAAAACCCACCCCAAACCCCCCTGGCCCAGCTCCAGCAGTTCCCCAGGTGCTGTCCCTGTCACACTGAGCAGGGATCAGAGCTGTCCCTGTCACACTGAGCAGGGATCAGAGCTGTCCCTTGCAAGTTTCAGATTGCTGTGAGGGCTCCCTTCAGCCTCCTTCTCAGGCAGATGTTGTCCTCACTCCAGATGTTTGGGCAGCCCACCCTAACATTTCCCCAAGGATGGGGCTGCACTGCTGTGCTCCATCTTCCCCTGAACTGTTCCTCTGGGAATTCCTGGTTGCCAGGCTTGCAACGAGCCCGTGCTGAGGAGGATCGCGGTGGATAAATGTGCCCGCAGGGTGCGCCAGGCTCTGGCCAGCGTGAACTGGGACACCAAACTCATCCAGTGGCTTCACACGACGCTGGTGGAGACCCTGAGCCTGCCCGTGCTGGCTGCCTACCTGGACGCCCTTCAGACCCTGAAAGGAAAGGTGAACAAGCAGTGGGAGGTTCAGCTATCACATGTGGTGTTCTCCCTTCACACAGCTGGCAGAGGGAGGAGGCTGGAGTTGTTACCCTGTGATTTGGGTGTGTTTTCTCAGTCCCCTCTGCTTGCAGATCCCTGCACTGATTGACAGGATGCTGCTCTCCTCCACGGCCAAGACAGGAGCAGCAGGGGCTGAGGCGCTGTCTCTGCTGCTCAAGAGACCCTGGGACCCAGCAGTGGGTGTCCTGTCCCATAATAAACCAGTGAGTGCCCCTGGGGCTTGTGGGGGTCCAATGTCAGTTTTAGTCTTCCCATGCTCTGCCTCTCTTCTCTCCCTGGGCTCTTGTGCCCCTGCTTTAGACCTGCTTCATTAATGGAAGGGACCCAGCAGGATCATCAATCCAACCCCTGCCCCTGCACAGGCACCCCAAATTCCCACACCCCAAAATCCAAACACTCCTGGAGCTCCAGCAGCCTCGGGGCTGTTCCCATTCCCTGGGCAGTGCCCAGCACCCTCTCGGGGCAGAACCTTTCCCAGAACCCAGCCCAGCCCCCCTGGCTCAGCTCCAGCCGTTCCCTGGGCACTGTCCCTGTCACACAGAGCAGGGATCAGAGCTGTCCCTTGAAAAGGAGAATTCCTTCTACTGGAGAAATTCTTCTGGGTATCCTGAGGGTGCTTTGGCTTGAGAAAACAATGAATTAAGGATTTGTGCAAGATCCTTCCCTCTTCCTTGTGGGGCAGGGAGCCTTTCTTGGGAAAACTGCCGTCCCTGACATGGTTCCTGTTGAACTTTGCAGAGCAAACTGCCCGGATCCCCCCTGATCCTCATCGCTTCCTCCGGCCCCACCAACTCCATGTTCCCCACGTCCCGACGGCACCGCTTCTGGCAGTCCCAGCTCTCCTGCCTGGGAAAGGTCTGTGGGGCTCCTCTGTGGGGCTGGCTGGCTGCTCCTGGGGCTGGGAAAGGGCTGTGGGGCTGGCTGGCTGCTCCGTGGGGCTGGGAAAGGTCTGTGGGGCTGGGGAAAGGGCTGTGGGGCTGGCTGGCTGCTCCGTGGGGCTGGGAAAGGGCTGTGGGGCTGGCTGGCTGCTCCGTGGGGCTGGGAAAGGTCTGTGGGGCTGGCTGGCTGCTCCTCTGGGGCTGGGAAAGGTCTGTGGGGCTGGCTGGCTGCTCTGTGGGGCTGGGAAAGGGCTGTGGGGCTGGCTGGCTGCTCCGTGGGGCTGGGAAAGGCCTGTGGGGCTGGCTGGCTGCTCTGTGGGGCTGGGAAAGGGTCTGTGGGGCTGGCTGGCTGCTCCGTGGGGCTGGGAAAGGTCTGTGGGGCTGGCTGGCTGCTCCTCGTGGGGCTGGGAAAGGTCTGTGGGGCTGGCTGGCTGCTCTGTGGGGCTGGGAAAGGGCTGTGGGGCTGCTTGAGGGCTGGCTCTATGGGATTGCTCTGAGGGGTTGCTCTGCGGGACTGTCTCTAGGGCTGGCTCTGGTTATTCCTGGTGTCTTCAGCACTGTGTTGGCCGTCCCTGGGTGCCGTCCCCAGCCCCGCTGGCTGTTCCTGACTCTGTCCCCAGCCCTGCTGGCCTTTCTGATGCTGTCCCCTTTCCCACACAGGTGATCCCCATTGCCACGTCCCTGCTGAACAATGGCAGCGGGGTGGGGGTGCTGCAGTGCCTGGAGCACATGATCGGCGCTGTCAGAGGCAAGGTGGCTGAGGTGAGGGACAGCAGAGGGTGCCCTTGTGCTCCCTGTCCTGTGCCAGGTGTGCTGTGCCACCCTGAGCATTGTCCCAGTGTCTGTCCCAGCTCTCCAGTTGTGCCTTTTTTTGTGTCCCACAGATCCACAACCACTTCTCTCACAAGCAGATCATCCTGATTGGGTGGAACACAGGTGCCTTGGTGGCCTGTCATGTGAGTGCCCCAGTCCTCTGTGTCCTCAGGGGGAGCACAGAAGGGTGTGGATCTGTTAGAGCAGGTCCAGAGGAGGCCACGGAGCTGGAGACGGGCGGGGAGAGCTGGGAATGTTCATCTGGAGAGGAGAAGGATCCAGGGAGAGCTCAGAAGCCCTTGTAGGGCCTGAAGGGGCTCCAGGAGAGCTGGGGAGGGACTGGGGACAAGGGATGGAGGGACAGGACACAGGGAATGGCTTCCACTGCCAGAGGGCAGGGATGGATGGGATATTGGGAAGGAATTCCTGGCTGTGAGGGTGGGGAGGGGCTGGGATGGTATTCCCAGGGAAGCTGTGGCTGCTCCATCCCTGGCAGTGTCCGAGGCCAGGCTGGATGGGGCTTGGAACAGCCTGGGACAGTGCAAGGTGTCCCTGCCATGGCAGGAGTGGAATGGGGTGGGCTCCAAGGTCCTTCCCAAACCATTCCAGGGTTCTGTGATTCTCCCAGAGCCCCCTTGGCAGCCTCAGCTCAGAGCTGGATTTCAGTGACTGTTGGGATTCTCCTTGTCCCTGTGCTCAGTCCAAGACCTGGCTTTGACCTCTGTGGTCATGGGCCCTTTGCAATATGAGTCATTTAATGGTTTTTAATCACTGTGTTAATCACCAAGGTGTTGCTATTAAGGTGTTTCTGTGCCTGGCAGGAGCCTGGCAAAGCAGCCTTTATTCCTGGGGTTGTGCTGGGCTCTGGGAATGCAGGCTTCTTTCTCCCTGCCCAGGTTTTTGTGATGGAATGTTGCTGCTGGACTCTGGGAATGCTGACTACTCTCTCTCTGCCCAGGTTTCCATTTTGGAATGTCACTGCTGGGCTCTGGGAATGCTGACTACTCTCTCTCTGCCCAGGTTTCCATTTTGGAATGTCACTGCTGGGCTCTGGGAATGCTGACTGCTCTCTTCCTGCCCAGGTTTCTGTGATGGAATATGTCACTGCTGTCGTGTGCCTTGGCTTCCCTCTGCTCACCGTGGACGGCCCCAGAGGGGTAAGGACCAGATGGAGCTGCTTAAAGAATTCTGCTTGTCCTTAAATCTCCCTGGGTTGTTCTGTGGAATCCTTCTTGGAGGTCTAGTGATAACAGCTGATGTTTTGGGGGAATGTGTGTGGTTGTTGTTGGGAGGAGCTGTTGCTCTCAGAGGAGGGGCTGTAGCAGCCCTGGTGGGGTTCCTGATGCTGTAGCAGGTGTGAGTGTGCTCTTGGCTTGTCTCTGCTGTGGTGGGGCTTTGGAGCTCCTTTCTGGGGGCCCGTGTCCCTGGTTATTCATGGCCTGTGTCCCTCATTACCCCTGGCCTGGATCCATTATCTATATCCTGTTGTCCTGGTTTGAAGGACAGGTGTCTGCCAATAAAGGCAAAAGCTTCTCTTTGAAATGGAGAATGTAAACCCCCTTCCTCTAAATTATCATTATAATTTTGAAATTAAGGGGCTCTCAGGCAAAGAGATGGGAATTAGGAATAACAGTTCTTTGCTAGGAAAATTAAAATAGAAATACAGTATTAGAAAGAACAATCCCCAAAACACTGCCAGAGTCAGAATCCAAGCTGACACCCGTCAGTCAGTCAGGGTGTTGGCAGCAGTCCCATTCAATGGTGGCTGCATCCTCCTGCAGTGGCAGGTGTGGTTCAGCTGGAGCAGTGCTCCTGTAGAAGGTGCAGTTTTCCTCTGAAGCTCCAGGGATGATGTGGAAGGGTCTGGTTTTCCTCTGGAATCCAGTGGAAAGAAGGTACTTTGCTGTCCAAAATCTCAGTTTTTATCCTGGGTAGGAAATGTTTGGCTCCTCCCCCTGGGTGGAGCATCTCCCAGTGGGATGATGTAATTTTATCAGTCATGCCCTGGGACTCACTGGCCATGAACAGGAGATATCTCCTGGAGGGAGGATGGGCTGTGGAAAGATAAAGATGATTGCCCAGCTGGTTTAAAGCTGGCCCATGAACAGATAATATGTGCCAGGAGATCAGGGTCACTGCCCCACCCGGCTGCAGCAGATGGGGACAGAATCCACATTTCTGGCCACATCCTGTATAGCAACCCAAGACACCTGTGTCCCTGGTTATCCCTGGCCTGGATCCATTGTCTATATCCTGTGTCCCTGGTTATCCCTGGCCTGGCTCTCTTATCCATGTCCTGTGTCCCTCGTTATTTTCTGTGTCTTTACACCGAGCCCTGATCTCTCCCTTTTGAGCCCTGTGTGACTGGATAGGGAATGGTGGTGGACACAGTCACACTAGGAAGTGCTGATTCCAAGGACACTGGAATTCCATTGGAAAAGCATTTTCTGCTCCATTTTCTGGAATACAGTGCAGCTCAATCAGAGTTTTCTTGAGAAATCCCTTTGGGACACACCCCTGGGAACCTCCTCAGCCTCATCCTGGGATTCCAGCTCCATGGCAGCCCTCCCCTTGCTCCCACAGGATGTGGATGACCCCCTCCTGGAGATGAAGACCCCGGTGCTCTTTGTCATCGGGCAGAACTCGCTGCAGTGCAACGTGGAGGCCATGGAGGATTTCCGGGAGAAGATCCGTGCCGATAACAGCATGGTGGTGGTGGGAGGAGCCGATGACAACCTCAGGTGAGGCTTGCCAGGTGCCTTCTCCCTTCCTGGGCGTTCTGGGCAGCTCCAGATTTAGTGCTGGAATGAGGTGGGAATTGCATGAAGATTTGTCTGTGTTGGGAATAACTGCAGGAAAAACCTGTGTGGGAATGGGCCTGGTTTAGGGCTGGACCTGATATAGGGGTGCATCCAGCAGCACAGAGGAGGTTTTGGAGCATCACAGGAGTCAGAAGTTTCTAGTAGTGAAAATCAGTAAAAGAGAGGAAAGAAAGAAGCCTAAAACTGGCACTGGGTGTGAAGGCAGAGCTCTGAAGTGTCAGGTTGGCTTTGCAAAATGCTCTGGGGAGTCCCATAAAGGATCTTTTCCCTCATCAGGTGAAGAATGATGGGAAAAGTGTGGTTTGATTCTTTTTTTCCCCCTAGGATAAGCAAAGCCAAAAAGAAGTCAGAAGGCCTGACTCAGAGCATGGTGGACAGGTGCATCCAGGTAACCACAGGGATGTTCCCTTCACAGCTGAGGAAGGAAAGAATCAGTGCTGGGATGTCCCAGATTACATGGGATGGGTTGGGGTGGAGGGAATCTTTTCCTGAGGGGGCTGTGGAAATATGAAAAATTGAGAGAGAGATGAATTTTTTCTGATTTGTGATCAAAATCCAAATTTTACTGTGAGCTACATATGCTTATATACCATTTTTAGGAAGGCTAGTAATTTTTTACTACAATTTAGTTAAACATCAGACAGATAAACTTTACATTTCTACTTAGTTAAATCTTCTTTCCTGTCAGCCAGTCTTGATCCAATCTTCTTGTAATCTTCAGAGCTCTGTTTGCTCTTGCCAAGGCATCTTGGTTATCAAACTGCATTTGCTAATTAAATCTACAGTGCTATCAGTCTGTACATGGAAGGGAGGTGTGAGATCCCTGGGAGTGCACCTTATCCAGGGAGCACTTTGCTGAGTGTCCCAGCATGTCTGCCTGGACACACAGCAGATTTTGGGAGAAATTATTGTGGTTTTTTTCCCCCATATGTCCCGTGATTTGTGAGCTTCCCTGAGAAATCCACGTTCTCTCTGTGAGGTTTGGGGGATTTCCTGCCAAACATCAAGCCTGTGTATCCCCTTGGCAATGCTTCATCTCCTTTCTTCAAGCTGTGGAGATCCAGTGCTCAGAGAGCTGCCCAGCACTGAGTGTCATTCTTTATCCCAAAATTGGCAGGATGAGATTGCAGACTTCCTGACAGGAGTGCTGACCCGGGCTGAGAGCCACTCGGGCTCTGAGCCCCGCGACCTGGACGCCGAGAGGAAGAAGAAGCCCCGTGACTGCAGCAGGAGGGACCTGTCCTTTGAGCTGCCCGAGAGGAGCAGCAGACCCACCTCCCCTGCAGCCAAAGTGCCAGCCTCGCCCTCAGGCTCCGAGGTGGGGGCTCCTCCCAGCCTAATTCCAGCTGGGGCTGTGGAAAGAGAGGTTTCTGTGCCTCCAAAATCTCCACAATCTGTGGGGAGCGCTGGGAGGGGGAGGTGAGAGGATAACCCAGGGGGAGGTTTAGGTGAGCGATTCAGAAAATTTATCTCATGGGAAGGGTTGGAAGGCCTTGGTGGAGTCACCACCTCTGGGAGTGTTCAAAGCACAGCCCTGGAGACAGGGCTTATTAGTGACTGTGCTGTTGACAATGACACTTGATGATCTTGAAGGTCTTTTCCAGCCTTAAAAATCCCAGGATTCTCGTGGTGAGGGAAATGAGCCCTCAGCCACAGTCCTGGTGCTCATGGCCAGGGATGCCTCACGTGGTCTGAGTGTCCCTCTGTCCCAGCAGGATCTGTCCAGCGTGTCCAGCAGCCCCACATCCAGCCCCAAGACCAAGGTGGCAGCACTGGCCCTGCCCAAGCCCAGCCAGGTGGGCCCCACACAGCTGCAGAGGAGGCAGGTGCCCAGGCCAGATGCTGTCCTGAGCCACAAGCAAGCACAAGGTAATTCCTTGCAGCTTCTCCACCCTTCCAGCAGCTGGAATTTTGGTTTTTCTCTGTCTGGACCTGTGCAGGTTTTTATTTTCTGAGTTCTGTGTTGAATCTCACGCTCTCCATGGCAGCTTTCTGTGCAGCTCAGCCCCTGTCACGGCCTTGGGGGGTTGGAATTAGGGTGGAAGTGGTGTTTCTGCAGCTGGTGGAGCCTTCTTGCTGTTGGAAGTGGGAGGGATTTTCTCTTTGGCTGACCAAAACCCTGTAGCCGTACTCTGATCTTTTTGGGACACCCTGGTGTGGTGTCTCCTCCAGGGCTGCCTGGGGAGACACTGAAGGTGCTCAGGAGATGTTGAGGCTGTTGAATTGAGGTGGAAACTGTGGGATTTGGGGAATTACAGAACCATCCTGCAGCAGACAGGCTGTGGAGAAGGAAGCAGCTGGAGCTTTAGGGTTTGTGTCTGTCAGAGTTCTGGTTCCAAACCTGCAGGCTGGTGGTGAACGTGGGGAGTTCAGGAAGTGCTGTTGGGGCTGAGGATCCCTCCTGGCAAACCCCAGCACCTGGGGGATGGTGCCCAGTTCTGCATCCTCCCTTCTCTCCTTGCCATGCTCACACACACCTGGACAGGCTGTACATCCATGGGTGTCACCTGCACACCCATGGGTGTCACCTGCAGCAGGGACCCTGCAGGTCCATGAGTGTCACCTGCAGCAGTGACCCTGCACATCCATCCTGGCTCCAGGAGGAGGCTGGAGCTTGGATCTGCTGGAATTCCTGAGCCCATGGACTGAAGGGTTGTGTTCCTGTGCTGCTGTGGCTGAGGCAGGCGGTTCCCAGGGGAGCAGGAGGAGGCTCTGTGGGGGAGTTGTGTCCTGGCGCTGGTTTTGTTGGGAATGCTGAAGTGGTTGCCCAGTGCTGGTTTTATCAGGAATGCTGCAGTGATCCCTGGTGCTGGTTTTATCAGAATGCTGCAGTGATTGCCAGTGCTGGTTTTATCAGCAATGCTGCAGTGATCCCTGGTGCTGGTTTTATCAGCAATGCTGCAGTGATTCCCAGTGCTGGTTTTATCAGGAATGCTGCAGTGATTCCCAGTGCTGGTTTTATCAGCAATGCTGCAGTGATCCCTGGTGCTGGTTTTATCAGCAATGCTGCAGTGATTCCTGGTGCTGGTTTTCTCAGGAATGCTGCAGTGATTGCCAGTGCTGGTTTTATCAGGAATGCTGCAGTGATCCCTGGTGCTGGTTTTATCAGCAATGCTGCAGTGATTGCCAGTGCTGGTTTTATCAGGAATGCTGCAGTGATTCCTGGTGCTGGTTTTATCAGGAATGCTGCAGTGATTCCCAGTGCTGGTTTTATCAGGAATGCTGCAGTGATTCCCTGGTGCTGGTTTTATCAGGAATGCTGCAGTGATTCCCAGTGCTGGTTTTATCAGGAATGCTGCAGTGATTGCCAGTGCTGGTTTTATCAGCAATGCTGCAGTGATTCCCAGTGCTGGTTTTATCAGCAATGCTGCAGTGATTCCCTGGTGCTGGTTTTATCAGGAATGCTGCAGTGATTCCCAGTGCTGGTTTTATCAGCAATGCTGCAGTGATCCCTGGTGCTGGTTTTATCAGGAATGCTGCAGTGATTCCCAGCTGGAACTGCTCTGGGGGTGCTGTCTCCCCCTTCCCTGCTGCTCTCAGGCTCTGGGTGCAGCTCAGCCCAGCTCAGCCCCTGCTGGTGGCTGCCCAGGGCTCTGGGTTGTCAATGAGCCATTCCAGGGCTGGGATGTGCCCCTTGCTGTGTCTCCTGTGTCTGAGCAGCTGTGTCTGGAGCTCTGCCTGCTCCAGGGTCCCCACCTGGGGGTCACAGCAGTGTCCCCCTGCCCCCTGCAGAGCCGGGCTGTGATTCTGTAATTCTCTCTGATTCATTTCAGCTCAGTTTGCTGCTTTTCTGAAACAAAACATGCTGGTGAGGAAAGCTCTTCCTCCTGGCACCTCTTCATGTCTCTTTGGTGAGTATCTCCTCACTCCTCGCTGTCTCTTTCCCTGTCTCCCTCCTTCTCTCTGCCTCTGCTACCTTCTTCCACCATCCATCCTCCTCTTCCCCTGCCCTTCTTTGGGGCTGATGTGTCCCCTCGTCCCTGCTTTGTGTTTCTCTGCTGTTTGGAGCTCAAGCCCAGGGCCCTCTTTGCCAGCAGAGACCTCAGGCTTTGCTGAGTTCCTCCCTGCTCCCCGTGGATAAATTCTGGAGTCTGGATTGCTGTGATGGACTAGTGCTCAGGGGATGTGGCTTTAACCCTTTCCTGTGCTGGGGGTGTGGGCACGGGTGTGACAGAGCTGGGGACACAGGGGACAGGAGTGAGGGACAGCCAGGGCTGGACACATGGCAGCACGGCTTGGCCAGTGGGGTTAGGGGACAGCAGGGAGGTCAGGGGCAGGGATGGCCTTGATGGATCAGGGATGCCTTTGGGAAGGCAGGAGTGGATCAGGAATAGCTTTGGGAAGGTTCTGATGGATCAGGGATGGCTTTGGGAAGGCAGGGATGGAGCAGAGATGGCTTTGGGGAGGCAGGGATGGAGCAGGGATGGCTTTTGGAAGGTTGTGATGGATCAGGAATAGCTTTGGGAAGGTTCTGATGGATCAGGGAGGGCTCAGGGACAGAGAGCACTGATGGCTCAGGGACAGTGATGCTCTCTGCCCCTGGGGACACAGGGGTGACAGTCTGAGCACCCAGAGGTGACTGAGTGTGCTGTGCTCTGAGGGGATGGGGGAGGGGGCCCAGGCTGTCCCAGGATGTTTTGCCCCCCTGAATGGCAGTGCTGTGTCCACACCCAAGGCTTTGGGAAGCTGCAGTTGTCACTTGAGCTGTTGCTGTCACTTCTCCTTCGGGGTGGCCCCAGGGCTGAGCTGCCCCTGAGCCCCCTGAACGTTCTGCTTTCAGCTCTGGTCCACCTCCTGAGCCAGGCACTGCCCTGAGCTGCTGCTTTTGGGGTTTCTTTTCCTCTTGAGCCTGATTTAAACATTCTTTGCTCCCTGGAGCCTCCTGTGAGCCTCTCCCTGTGCCACCAGGGCAGGGCCACACCTGGAGGGGAACCTGCAGTGGATGTGGAGAGCCTGGTCCCAGCATCGAGGGCTAATTAAGAGCTCTGGATTCGTTAGAGTGCTGCCTTGGCTGCCTCCTGTGAGACAGGGTTTGGGCAGAACCTTTGATTTGGGGACGAGGATGGGAATGCACAGGCAGGAGCAGGAGGGGACACAGAGGGACACAGCTGGGCCACTGGGCTCCCAGGGGACACACAAGGACGCAGCTGGATCACAGCTGGGCCACTGGGCTCCCAAAGGACACAGCTGGGTCACTGGGTTCCCAGGGCAGCCCCAAATGCTTGCAGTCATCTGAAATTTGGGGATTTGGCTGCAGTGAGGTAGTATCCCCACAGCTGAAGGTGTGTGGTACTGCACAGCATGGAAGTATGTACATGTACACATTTCTGTTGATTTTATATCGTTTATCTGTATCCAGGTGTTTGTCAGTAAGAAGGGAGGGACATCTTGGCCTCGGGGCTGCTGAATCCGTTGCTGGGATGCCCAGGGCCCTCTGCAAGGAGGGAATTCTCGGCATTCCAGGCTGAGGCAGGGGGATTGTGCCCCAGTGGTGGCAGATGTGTGGATGGGCAGGATGTGGCAGCTCGTGGCTGCGGCCCTGGGCTGCACTTGTGGGTCCTCTGTGTTTTTTGGGATCTCCCTGGCTTTGGGGGAGCTTGTGCTTGGGGCAGGATGTGTCAGATCAAGGAAACACTGGTGTGTAGAACTCTCAGCCTGTGGGGTTTCTGCCCCAGTTCCTTGCAGTGTGGGATTTGGGGGGCTTGGCTTTGCTGCAGCACCTCCTCTGCTTTGCTGGTGCCTCTCAGAGCCTGCTCAGCTCCTGGCAGGGCTGCTGGGGATCCTCTGCCTGGGCTGAGCTCTGATCTCTGTGCCTGCAAGCACAAACCCTGGCCCTTCACCTGATGGTGATGGCAGGATTTTGGGGTGAAAACGTCCCTGTGGAGTTGTGGCATTGCTGCACAGCCCGTGCTGCTGGGGCACTGCTGGGGTCTCGGCATAGGCCAGGCAGGGCACCTGTGCAGGAGCTGGGCAGGCTGGCACGGAGGGAGCTGTGCATGGGCGTGTTCCCTTCCCGGCACACCAGCCGCCTGGGGGCTCAAAAAGCTCCTTCTGTGTCCCCTAGTTCCAGTGTCCTCAGAGCACTCGGAGGGGGCTGACAGAGATGATGTGCGAGTGCAGCTGAAGAGGCAGCAGAGCCCCAGCCCGACCCCCTGCAGCAAAGCCTCCAAACGAGCCAAAATCAAGGTGACCATTGTGTCGCACGGCGATGGCGCGGGCGGAGCAGCCCTCGGCACCCAGGCGGAAAGTGAGTTGTGACTGCAGCCGCTGTGGCACCCGCAGGGCCTGCTGTGCCCGGGGCCAGGGAGGGAGCTGCGGGTCCCTGTCCCTTCTCTTGGGAGATTTAGCTGCAGGTAAAGGTGGAGACTCCAGGAGTGAGTGCCTGGGGGATCGTGGCAGGAGTCTGTTTGCCAAGGAATTCCACCCTCCTACAAACCAGCCTGGAGCTGGGAGGGGGATCCTGCACCTCCCTCTGGTCATGCACCTCCCTTGGGGCCTGCAGCTGCTGCTGGGAGCAGGGTGCTGCTGCTGCAGCTGCTGCTGGGAGCAGGGTGCTGGTGCTGATCCTGCAGCTGCTGCTGGGAGCAGGGTGCTGCTGCTGGGAGCAGGGTGCTGCTGCTGCTGCTGCTGCTGCGAGCAGGGTGCTGCTGCTGCAGCTGCTGCTGGGAGCAGGGTGCTGCTGCTGGGAGCAGGGTGCTGGTGCTGATCCTGCAGCTGCTGCTGGGAGCAGGGTGCTGCTGCTGGGAGCAGGGTGCTGCTGCTGGGAGCAGGGTGCTGCTGCAGCTGCTGCTGGGAGCAAGGTGCTGGTGCTGATCCTGCAGCTGCTGCTGGGAGCAGGGTGCTGCTGCTGGGAGCAGGGTGCTGCTGCAGCTGCTAGGAGCAGAGTGCTGGTGCTGATCCTGCAGCTGCTGCTGGGAGCAGGGTGCTTCTGGTGCTGGTAACAGGGTGCTGATCCTGCTGGAGCTACTGGGAGCATGGTGGATGCTGGTGCTGCTGGGAGTAGGATGGGTGCTGGTGCTGTTTGGAGCAGGGCGCTGCTGCTGCTGAGAGTAGGATGCTGGTGCTGCTGGTGCTGTTTGGAGCAGCGTGCTGGTGCTGCTGGTGCTGTTTGGAGCAGGGTGCTGGTGCTGCTGGCAGCAGGGTGCTGGTCCTGCTGGTGCTGCTGGTCCTCCTGCACCCCTTGCTCTGCATTTTTCTCACTGCTGCCTGCGGGATCTTGGTGAAGTTCCTCCCTCTGGACGAGTTTTGTGCGCTCCAGTCCCCGATCCAGCCGAGCTGCCCGCTCTGCTGATCCCCCTGGGGCCTGGAGTCTGGGATTCACACCCAGGCAAATCCCAGCTGCCATCCTGGAAAATGCCCAGGCAGAGGTGATGGGCTCCATCTTCCTCCCCTGAGCCTTCTCAAGAGAGGCCCAAACTCTGGCTGTTGTCCCCCTGTCCCTCAGGACTCAGCACCTTCCTCGTGCCAGAGCCCCAGCTCCTCAGAGCAGTCCCTGCTTACGGAATTTGTGGAATTTATGGAATCAAAGTCTCCGTTCTGCTTGGAAATCCGAGGTTTTCAAAGCTGGGAAATAACTCTGCTCCTTTCCAAGCACCTCTCTGCCAATTCAACAGCTCTGAGCTGTGACAAGACACAAATCCACATCCTTCTGGAAGGTTTCAGTTAATCTTCTGGCAGCTTTGAAAACCTCTGGTTCCCAGAATCCTTTTTTTTTTTTTAAACTTTTTTAATTTTTAATTTTCCAAACTTCTTTTCACAGAAAGGAAATGAATTGCAGAAGTAAACATGAACCCAAACGAGAATTGCCTCTTTGCCGGGTGTGAGCAGGAGGAATGCACGAGGAAGGAATGCAGTTGTATCCCCCCAGTGCTGCAATAAACAAATTCCGTGACTTGCCGCATCCCTGTGTATTTTGTAAAGTGTCTTTAACTAAGAATCCTTACAAAATCACCCAGATCCCAACAATCCATTGATTGGAGCAGGAGGGGATTAGTGGAGAGAAGCTTTAGGAGAGAGATTTGCATTTGGTGGCGAGGGCCTGAGGTTCTTTCGGATTTTGGGAGGCAGTTCCTTCCCGAACTCCACGAGTGTTTTAACTGGATTTTGCTCCTCCCGCTCTCCAGCATGATGCCTCAGGCTGGGATTCCTGGAGAAGACGCTCTGGGAGCTGGATGAACCCCTGTGGGTACTTGGAGAGAGGGGGATCCCAGAGGAATCCCAGAGGATTTGTGGGGGGCAGGAACTCAGGGTTCTCCTTTTTGTTTTGCAGTTGTCTCCGGGAAGGCGCTGCCCCTCGGCCCGGCCCTGCCCAGCACCAAGGAGCTCTCAGGGCTGCTCTCCACACCCAAGTGAGTGGGAAGTTGGGAATTTTGGGGGCTCTTTCTGACAGGGTGATCCCTGCACGTGGAGCTTTCCAGTGTCTTGCTCCCCACTGGAGTTTTCTGGTGTGGGGGAGACCCTGGGACTCCTGAAAACGCCGAGCCTGGGAGGGCACAGGAGTGGAGGTGCTGTGGCTGTGCTTGTGTCTGGTGTGTTTTCCCAAACTCAGGTTGGTTTATCTCTGTCTTTGTGGTGGCTTTGGCAGAAATTCTGTGTTTAATCCTTCCCTCTGGCATCTTTGCAATAGAAATAACATTTTTGTTGCAAGGGCAGGGGAAAGGAGCCTCAAAGCAGCTTGTGAAGGGCATGAGCTGTGCACAGGGATTCCTGTTGGGGAGTAAATGTCATGCTGACACCATTTTTCCTTCCTAATTCAAGCTTTGGGGAGTGTGGCTCTGACTTATGACTCCCGGAGGAACCACGAATCCCTGGAAGTGTTGGGCAAGGCTTGGAGTGACCTGGGACGGTGCCAGGTGTCCCTGCTGATGGCACTGGATGGGCTTTAAGGTCCTTTCCAACCCAAAGCATTCCAGGATTCCGTGGTCTGGGACAGGAGAGCAAGAAGAGCTGGTTTTAAATGAAGAGTGGGTTTTGGACAGGGACAGTGGTGACCCCAGGAGGTGCACATAGTTCCAAACTCTCTCCCAGTTTGGAAGTCCATGGATTTCTCTGTGCTCCTTGTCTTGGCTGCTGCCCTGGATACAGGGAAACTCCTCTTGGAACTGATGATCATTAAGGCTCTCTCCAATTTCCCTATTCCCTCTCTGCTTGTGCAGCAGCCCTGGCTGCTGGGGGCAGTCCCAGAGCTGGCCCTGCCTGCCCTGAGCTCTTCCAGCCCTCACTGGAGTCTCTCCCTTCCCTTTTAGGCCGAGCTCAGGCGCAGAGGCCTCGCTGAGCCCCGCTCAGCCCTCGATCCCCAGCAGCTCCGCCCCCAGCGCCTTCCACGCCCTGCAGAGCCGGCTGGTGGCCAGCAGCAGCCACGGGCTGCCAGCCCAGCCGGCCCCTGCCCTGCCAGGTACCTCTCTGCCTGGGGAAAGATCAGCCAGGGTCACAGGACTTGGGGCAGCCTCTCCTGGCCTTCCCCGGCCTGGCTGAGCTGGGGTTGGTGGGCTTGTGCTGTGGGAATGGTGACTGATGAGGCCTCAAAACACCAAAACCTCCTGTGTTCCACAGGCACCCCTCTGGAGCTGGGCCAGGGGGGTTGGGGTGGGTTTTGGAAAAAGTTCTGCCCCCAGAGGGTGCTGGGCACTGGCCAGGGAATGGGCACAGCCCTGAGACAGCTGGAGCTCCAGGAGTGTTTGGGGGTGTCTGTGCAGGGCTCCAGGACTCCACAAGGTGGGAATTTGGGGTGTCTGTGCAAGGCCAGGGGCTGGATTGGATGATTCCAGATTCTCTTCCCACTCTGGATATTCCATGATCCTATAAAACGAGCTGTGGGAGCATCCCCTTGACCTCAGGGTGCTGCTCATTGGAGAACAGCTCTGCAGCCCCAGCACAGCCTGGAATTTGGTGCTGGTGGATCCCCCCAGGCTGACAGGTGTTCTCTGGGTTTTCAGGAGCAGCCTCTGCCAGCAGCCTGCTCCAGGGGCTGAGCTTCAGCCTGCAGGACATCGGCACCAAGCCCTGCAGCCTCCCTGGCAGCACTGCCGCCCCAGCTGTGCAGGTGAGCAGCCTCTGCAGATCCTCAGGGCAGCTGGTGGGAGGGGAAGGTTTGGGAGGCAGAGGGAGGCTGGATAGACCCTCTGGACCAGAGGAGATGAGGGGTGGGCTCTCTGTTCCTGAGGCCTGCAAAAAGGGGTTGTGAGAAGCTGTTTCTGTGCAGCCAGCCCCAAACGGCTGAGCTGGAGAGCAGATGGAGAGGGCTCACTGATCATTCCCTGGGATATCCTGGGAAAAGTCACAGCTGGCACCTCTGGGGCAGCCCTTCAGTGGGGTGAATTTGTCCCACTCCAAACTTCAGGCTGAACTGAGATGTGCAGGCTGGGAGGGACCGACCCACCAGAGCTGAGCCCTGCCCGATGGCCAGGGACAAGTGTGGAAGCTCCAGAGGCCTCTTCAGGAGAGGGGAGTGGCCACCTGAGCGACCCCCTGTCGCTGCAGGAGCTCAGGGCTGCCGTCTGTCCTTGCAGAGCTCGGCTGGGAAGGCGCCTGCAGCCCTGCAGGGGCTGGCTGCCATCAGCACCGACACCGGCGCCGTGCTCCGCACCATCCCCGTGGCCACCTCGCTGGCCCTGGGGGCCTCGGCCAGCAGCAAGCCCACAGCCATCCACCAGCTGCTGGCCAACGGGGGCCTGGCCAAGCTGGCCAGCAGCCTGCCTGGGCTGGCCCAGATCTCCAACCAGGCTGCAGGTGAGCAGCAGGGAGGTGCTGTGGGGCAGGGAGCCTTCCCAAAGCTCCTCCTGCTCCTTCCGAGCTGCCCCTCTGAGGGGAGGCTCCAGCCCGGTTTGGAGGTGCCTCAGGGACGATTTCTGTGTGCTCTGCAGGCCTGAAGGCCCCAACCACCATCACAGTGACACTGCGGGGACAGCCCGGCCGTGTGGGCACCCTGAGCCAGCCCAGCCTGGGCACGGTGCAGCCCCAGCTGGAGGAGCAGCCCCAGGGCCCTCAGGTAAGGGGCTCACCTTTGAGGGGTCACTTTTCATGGCTCACCTTTCCTTGGCAGTGTGCCCGTGGCTCACTCCTGGCCTTGCTGGGTGTGGCTGTGCTGGGTTCCTTGTGCCCCCTCTGGGGTGTGAGGGCTGTGCTGGGTGCTGAGAGGTGCTGACAGGAGCCAGGGTGGTGTCACTGTTGTGTCTGTTCAGGTTTGATTTGCCTTGATGCTGTGGAATCGTGGGGTGGTTTGGGCTGAAAGGGACCTTAAGTCCCATCCAGTGCCACCCTCCCACTGTCCCAGGGTGATTTGTCTCGTGCTGCCTCAGAGCTGACACTGCATCCAGCATTGCCAGAGTTCCCAGGCAGAGTCCTGGCTAAACCTTAGGGTTTGGGAGCATCCACATCTTTCCTCCTTTGACTTTGCTGAGTTTCTTGCAGTTGCTGAGCTCAGAGCTAAGGCAGAGCTTGGAGCCCTGAGCTGGTGACCCTCAGGCCACTGGGGACAGTCACCTGTGTGGATCTGAAATTCTGTGTCAGAGGCAGCTTTGGTGCTTTTCAGTGCCCCCTCAGAGCTGCTGTGCTTCCTTTTGTGCCCCTGTCACCTTTAAACCCTCTGGACACCCAGGAAAAGGGATGGAACTGGGCACAACTGGACTCCAGGGAGAGGGAATTCATGAACAGGTTAATTTTTCCAGGTGCAGCTGGATATGGATGCTGGCTTCTCCTTCCAGCTGAGCTTGTGCTTTTAGGGCAGGGCTTTAATCGTGCCAGAGCCGCTCCAAAAACAAACTGGAAGCTGCGCTGGCAGGAAATAGGGCAGTTGCTGGTTTTGTTGCTAATTATAGCCCTGACATCAGCAGGGTTACGTAACCCTGGAACAGCCCCAATTCCCCAGGGCTTCGTGCCTGGCGTGCTCAGCAGCAGCCAGAGCTGAGATTCCCTTTGGAATTCCAGTTGAGGGCTCTGCTGGGCCTGGGCAGGAAGCTGGAGTTTAAATTTGGGGCTGAGCTGAGCTTTCCTTCCCTTTCCTTCCCTTCCTCCGTGGGCAGCACAGGAGGAATATCCCTGGGATTCCTGTGGGAGCAGGATGAGGAGAAACCTGAGGAGCTGAGAATCAGAGTAAAACTGGGTTTGTTTTTTCCTGCTCCAGGGGGGTGTCCCCTGCAGTGTGGGGCCCCCTCTGTGTCCTGGGGAGGCTCTGACAGCCAGGCCTGGAGCAGGGGCTGAGTTTGGGTGAGGATGGCGTGGGGAGAGCTCCGAGTCCAGCCCTTGGAGGCAGGAATTGCTTTCCCCTCCTGAAGTCTCCCCCTCTCCCCTCCCAGGGACACACATTTCAGTTACAGCCTGTGCAGTCAGGGCAGGTCTGAGCTGTGGGGGCCTGGCCTTGCTGGGAAAGGTCACAGCATCCTGGAAAAGCCCATCCATGGGGCAGGGATACCTTCCTCTGTCCCAGGTGCTCCAGGCCCTGCCCAGCCTGGCCTTGGGCACTGCCAGGGAGCCTTGAGGGCTGGGCAGGAACCCCACAGCACCCAGGGAGGGACCTGGGGCGGGGGGTAGAAACGCGGGCACTGCAGGAAGAGAAGAACTTCCTGGGGGATCTGGGTGGGGAAATGCTTCCCATGGGGGATCTGGGTGAGGAGACACTTCCCTGGGGATCTGGGTAGGCTGGGAATGGAACTGTGCCAGTTTGACTGCTGGATCCTGGGGGACCTGAGCAGGGAAATGGTTCCCAGGGGATCTGGATGCTCTGGCAGTGGGTCAGTGCCAGTTTGAGTGCTGGATCCTGGGGCTCTGAGTCCTCTGGCAGTGGAGCTGTGCTGGATCCCGGGGCTCTGGGTGCTCTGGCAGTGGGTCAGTGCCAGTTTGGGTGCTGGATCCTGGGGCTCTGAGTCCTCTGGCAGTGGAGCTGTGCTGGATCCCGGGGCTCTGGGTGCTCTGGCAGTGGGTCAGTGCCAGTTTGGGTGCTGGATCCTGGGGCTCTGGGTGCTCTGGCAGTGGAGCTGTGCTGGATCCTGGGGCTCTGGGTGCCCTGGCAGTGGGTCAGTGCCAGTTTGGGTGCTGGATCCCGGGGCTCTGGGTGCCCTGGCAGTGGATCAGTCCCAGTTTGGGTGCTGGATCCCGGGGCTCTGGGTGCCCTGGCAGTGGGTCAGTGCCAGTTTGGGTGCTGGATCCCGGGGCTCTGGGTGCCCTGGCAGTGGGTCAGTGCCAGTTTGGGTGCTGGATCCCGGGGCTCTGGGTGCCCTGGCAGTGGGTCAGTCCCAGTTTGGGTGCTGGATCCCGGGGCTCTGGGTGCTCTGGCAGTGGATCAGTCCCAGTTTGGGTGCTGGATCCCGGGGCTCTGGGTGCCCTGGCAGTGGGTCAGTGCCAGTTTGGGTGCTGGATCCTGGGGCTCTGAGTGCCCTGGCAGTGGATCAGTCCCAGTTTGGGTGCTGGATCCCGGGGCTCTGGGTGCTCTGGCAGTGGATCAGTGCCAGTTTGGGTGCTGGATCCCGGGGCTCTGGGTGCTCTGGAGTGGGTCAGTGCCAGTTTGGGTGCTGGATCCTGGGGCTCTGGGTGCTCTGGCAGTGGGTCAGTCCCAGTTTGGGTGCTGGATCCTGGGGCTCTGAGTCCTCTGGCAGTGGGTCAGTGCCAGTTTGAGTGCTGGATCCTGGGGCTCTGGGTGCTCTGGAGTGGATCAGTCCCAGTTTGGGTGCTGGATCCTGGGGCTCTGGGTGCTCTGGCAGTGGAGCTGTGCTGGATCCTGGGGCTCTGGGTGCTCTGGCAGTGGGTCAGTGCCAGTTTGGGTGCTGGATCCTGGGGCTCTGGGTGCTCTGGCAGTGGGTCAGTGCCAGTTTGGGTGCTGGATCCCGGGGCTCTGGGTGCTCTGGGAGTGGGTCAGTGCCAGTTTGGGTGCTGGATCCCGGGGCTCTGGGTGCTCTGGCAGTGGGTCAGTGCCAGTTTGGGTGCTGGATCCTGGGGGCTCTGGGTGCTCTGGAGTGGGTCAGTGCCAGTTTGGGTGCTGGATCCTGGGGCTCTGGGTGCCCTGGCAGTGGGTCAGTGCCAGTTTGGGTGCTGGATCCTGGGGCTCTGGGTGCTCTGGCAGTGGGTCAGTGCCAGTTTGGGTGCTGGATCCTGGGGCTCTGGGTGCTCTGGCAGTGGGTCAGTGCCAGTTTGGGTGCTGGATCCTGGGGCTCTGGGTGCTCTGGCAGTGGGTCAGTCCCAGTTTGGGTGCTGGATCCCGGGGCTCTGGGTGCTCTGGCAGTGGGTCAGTGCCAGTTTGGGTGCTGGATCCTGGGGCTCTGGGTGCTCTGGCAGTGGGTCAGTGCCAGTTTGGGTGCTGGATCCTGGGGCTCTGGGTGCTCTGGCAGTGGGTCAGTCCCAGTTTGGGCATTGTGGTTTCCCTGCCTGGGCTGTGCCAGTGTCAGGGTCGGTGTTGGGGTCTCACTCTGGGAATGACCAGGCTCAGGGTGGAAGTTCTGCAGCCCGGGGTGGCACCACTTGCCCAGAGCTCTGACCCTGTGCCCTTGTCCACAGTGACTGCCCTGGAGCCCCTGTGCTGTGGGAGGCCAGGCTGGCAGCGCTGGCTGGCTGTGGCAGGGGTGAGGCTGTGCCCCTGCAGCCTCCCTGTGCCAGCCTGGGCACCCCACGGTGGCAGCTGTCCTGCAAGGCACCTCCAGGATGCTCATCCTGACCCCAGGGACACTGTGGGGACACTAAGGCCAGCAGCAGCCACAGTGTCCTGGGGGCTGTGGGGACCCCCAGGATTCCTGGGGGTGGGAAAGGGGGAGGGAGGGTGTTTTTCTGGGTTTGTTGCTGTTTAATAAAAACTTCATTTTTTAAATTTTTTTTTAAATTTTGTTGTGCTTTTGGGCTGAGTTTGTGGCCGTGGCCACTCTGGGGGTGGCTTGTTGAGGGTGGATTTTGTGAGCGGTGAAGGGATGGAGGGACAGAGCAGGGAAGGATCCAGGCTGGGCAGCTCCCTGAAATAATCAGAGAATGCTGGAATCCCCTGAGTGGGAAGCGACCTGCAGGACTCATCAATCCAGCCCTGCACAGACACCCCAAAATCCTGAGCTCTGGCAGTGCCCAGCACCCTCTGGGGGCAGAACCTTTCCCAAAATCCAGCCTGACCCTCCCTGGCCCAGCTCCAGCTGTTCCCTGGGTGCTGTCCCTGTCACTGGGAGCAGAGATCTGAGCTGTCCCTCAGGAGGGAGCTGCAGACCCCGAGGATTCCCCCCTCAGTTTCTTCTTGTGGATTCTCTGGAGAGAAGGCTCAGCTGATTCCTCCTCCCTTCCAGGACTGTCCCCCTGCCTCTGGCACCCATCCCACACCTGCTGGTGACAAGGAGCAGTTCTGAGGATGCTGAGCTTGGCCAGCACCCCCAGCCCTGCAGAACCTCTCCCTACAGTTCTGGGCTAAAACAGGTGAGGTTTTGCTTTGCTGGCCATCCAGGCTCAGCCCAGCACAATTCCCTGGAGGGAAGGCTGTGGCTGTGGGGTGACCTCAAACCTGAGGGGTTCCTGGTGGGATCCCACCAACCACAGACCCTCCTCTTGGAGCTGGGGGTGACAGCAGCTGGGATCAGCTCCAGGGCCGTGTGTGTGTCTCAGCACCACAACTCCCCTTTTCCAGCCTGGCAGGAGCTGTGCTGCTGCAGAGGGGCTGGGACACCCTGGGGCTGTGGCATCTCTGGGTTGGCAGCTCCTGCTGGGACAGCTGGAGCCCTGTGCCTCCCAGACAGGCTCTGTGGGCAGGGAAGTTTTTGAGGTGCAGCCAATTCCATGGAGGATCCACGAATGCTTTGGGTGTCCCAACATCCCAGTGACCAGCACTGCCTGGGGCCAAGTATTCCCAATTTCTGTCCCCAAACTTGGCCCTTCCAGGTGCTCCTTCCATGCTCATTCACAGCTCCTGCTGCCCCCAAAGCTGTCACAGTCCTGGGGACAAGAAAGTGCCACCGTCCTTCTGCCCTTTCTGCTGTACTTGTGGGTGGGAGAGCGAGGCCTGGAGCTCCCACAGAGCCCTGAGATGGTCTGGAACAGCTCCAGTGAAGCATCTTGGAGGCAGGAAGGACCTGGAAGCAAAAAGGACGTGGAGACAAAAAGCACCTGGAGGCAGCGAGCTGCTGCTGGGCTGGTTCCCACCTGGACATGTGGAATTGCTGCACTTCCCCCAAATTGAGGTGGAAAAGCTCCTCCTTCCTTCCCCAGAGGAGGAGTTCTCCCGCGGCTCCGTGTTCAGGGAGAGGCTCCCCCCAACCCCTGCCCTGGTCCCAGAAATCAAGGACACCCCGAACTGCCAGGTGGGGACCAGCCAGGCAGGTTTATTCCCCTTTCCAGGCTCCTGAAAACCTCCAGAGCCCGGCATGGAGGTGACACAAACCCCAGATTTGGGTGTGGGGACCCAGAGCACGGCAGGATGGGAACAACCAGCCCCCGGCACGAACAGAAACCTCCAGCACTGGCTTTGCTTCCTTTTTTTTATAGATCTGTGTGCAGATATATAGAAAATATAGAGAACCGTGGGGCGCCGGCAGCGGGGCCACGAACAGCTCTGAGATTGGGAATAAAAACGGCGCAGTCCGGGCTGTCCCCTCGCTGTCACCGGGCACGGCAGCGCTAGGGCCGGGCGGGGTGCGGGACGTGCGGGGAGCCGCAGGAGCCCCACGGAGCCACCGGGTAGAGCCGCGGCCGCGGCGAACTCGCCCCGAAGGAGGCGGGGAAGCGGCCGGTGGCCAGCGGCCGGCACAGCTCGGAGGCCACCACCAAAGGGCTGGGGAAAGCCGGGATCACCAGCGGGTTCCCGGGGAGCGCCGGGGCCGCCGGCACGCCGCGCGTTTTCAGCTGCTCCTGCGGGCTCCCGAAGCCGCCCGGGAAATGCAGCGCGGCTCCCGGGAAAGCGTCCGCCGGCGGCGGCGCGGCGAAACCCGCAGTGGCCACCACGGCCTTGGGTTTGGCCAGCCCTTGGTGGCCCCTCGGCGAGCGCGTCCCCCCGTCCCTGCCCTCCTTGGCCAAGGGGGACACGGCGCGTGACGTGAAGGGCTCCTCGTCCTCCTCATCCTCCTCCTCCTCCTCCTCCTGGCGGCGGCCGTGCCCGGCGGGGCCGAAGGTGGCCCCGGGGGGCACCCAGCAGGCCCGGACAGCGGGGGGCCGGCCCTCCCACGCTCGCCCCGCTTTGCTCCGCAGCTCCTGGGGCTGCTCGGGCTCCCCGGGCCGCGCCGCCGAGGCGGAGGGCGGCTCCAAAAAATCCTTCAGGTTGGAGAAGTACCCCCAGAGCGGGGGGCAGCCGGGCTGCAGCCCCTCGCTGCGGTAGGCGTGGAAGTAGCCGGTGAACACGGCGGGGGCCGCGCCCCCGTCCTCGGCCCGCGGGCAGCCCTGGCTCTCTCTGCCTCCCGGGGGTGCCTCGTTCCCCTCGCTCGGAGCTCCGTCCGGAGCTCCCGTCGGCTCCGCGCTCCTCTCCTCGGCCAGCCCGGGGCCGCTGTCGCTCGGTGCCCGCCGGCCCTCGGGGCAGTGGCGTTTGTGGCAGTGCAAGGACTCGGCCTTGCTCACCTGCGCCAGCAGCTTCTTCTTGGCCAGCGGGGACATGATGGGATGGTTCCCTTTGGAGTAGAAGCTGGAGAAGAGGCGCTTGTAGGTCTCGCTGTGGGTCCTGCAGGGGCTGGGACACCCCCCCGAGGGGCTGGGGGTTGGGCTGGCCGGCCTGGAGCGTCCGTCTGTCCCCCGGCTCCGCTCTGGCGCCTCCTCCGCAGCCTCCGCGCCCGCCTCCGGCTGCCCCTTGTCCGGAGCCAGCTGCGAGCAGAGGGGGTCGGGTGTGGGCGCCGCATCCAGGGCTGGGGTCCGGCTCCCCGCCCACTGACTACCCTCTAATTCCCTTCCCTTCCCTTCCCTTCCCTTCCCTTCCCTTCCCTTCCCTTCCCTTCCCTTCCCTTCCCTTCCCTTCCCTTCCCTTCCCTTCCCTTCCCTTCCCTTCCCTTCCCTTCCCTTCCCTTCCCTTCCCTTCCCTTCCCTTCCCTTCCCTTCCCTTCCCTTCCCTTCCCTTCCCTTCCCTTCCCTTCCCTTCCCTTCCCTTCCCTTCCCTTCCCTTCCCACCTGCTCAAGCGGTCCTTCTCCTTCCTGGCCCTCTTGCTCTTGTCGTCCTTGGAGACCTTGTACTGCCTGCGGGGTTTGCTGGGGGGCAGCGGCTTGTCCTCCTCGCCCTTGAGGTGCCGCACGTAGGGAAGGACGAGCCTGCGGAGCGAGCGGGGAGCGCGGTGAGCGCCGGGGGAAACTGAGGCACGCGGCGGGACAGAGCCCCGGCCCCCGGCCCCACCTCTCGTAGTGGCGCCGGGTGCAGGTGGCCGCGCTGGTGCTGCCGGGGCTGCCCCCGAGCTCGTCGTACACGTTCTTCCAGAGCCGGCGGCCCGTCACCTGCAGAGGGAGGGAGAGAGGGTGAGCTCTGGCACCCAGGGGACATCCCGGACACCCAGGGGACATCCTGGGACCCCAGGGGACATCCCGGCACCCAGGGGACATCCTGGGACCCAGGGGACATCCTGGGCACCCAGGGGGCATCCAGGCACCCCAGGGACATCCAGGCACCCAGGGATACTCTGGCACCCCAGGGGTCACACTCGTGTCCAGCCCTGATGTCCAGGGGACACCTCGGCACCCAGGGGACACCTGAATGCCCAAGGGACACCCCGGCTCCCATGGCCTCCACTCACCAGCTCGTAGGCTCCCAGCTTTTCCACAGCCTTGTAGATCTTCCAGAGGTTAACTGGGAATAAAGGGGAGATGCTGGGGCTCAGGAGGACACGGGACCTGTGCACGGTCACCACCCCCTGTGCCCTGTCCCCTGTCACCGGGAAAGGGACGTACTCTGCTTGAAGCCGAGGTGCGGGATCCTCTCGATGGGCGTGCGCCGCTCCTTCATGAACTTGTAGAGGCTGACGAGGAAAGCCTCCTCCTCCTCCTTGTCCTTGTCCTCCTTGTCCTTTTCCTCCTTGTCCTTGTCCTCCTTGTCCTTGTCCCCACCTTCTCCCACTGCGTCGTCCCTCTCGGCGCCATCCCCGGCCCCCGGCGCATCCTGCGGGACACGGGGCTGAGTTTTGGGGGAGCTGCGGCCCGAAATCCGCACTCCCCGCAGCCCGGCGGTGTTCAGGGAGCTCCGGGCCCGATCCCTGTTCCGGGAGCTCCGGGCCCGTTCCTCATTCAGGGAGCCCCGGACCCGATTCCTTTTCCGGGAGCCCCGGACCCGATCCTCATTCAGGGAGCCCCGTTCCCGTTCCCATTCAGGGAGCCCCGGACCCGATTCCTTTTCCGGGAGCTCCGGGCCCGTTCCTCATTCAGGGAGCCCCGGACCCGATTCCTTTTCGGGAAGCCCCGTTCCCGGTCCCATTCAGGGAGCCCCGTTCCCGTTCCCATTCAGGGAGCCCCGGGCCCATTCCCTGTTTGGGGAGCCCCAGACCCAATTCCTTTTCGGGGAGCCCCGTTCCCGTTCCCTGTTTGGGGAGCCCCGGGCCCGATTTCTTTTCGGGCAGCCCCGGGCCCGTTCCCCGTTCAGGGAGCTCCGGACCTGTTTCCTTTTCGCGGTGCCCCGGGCCTGTTCCCGGTAGCCCCGGGCCCGCTCCCCGTTCACCCCGTGCCCGCCCCCGTTCCCGTCCCCGTTCCCCGTTCCCCCAATAGTACCGTTCCGGTTCCCCGCTCCCCGTTCCCCCGCAGCCCCATCCCCGTTCCCGTTCCCTGTTCCCCCACAGCCCCGTTCCCGTCCCCGTTCCCGTCCCCGTTCCCCCAATAGTACCGTTCCCGTTCCCGTTCCCCGTTCCCCGTTCCCCACAGCCCCGTTCCCGTCCCCGTTCCCGTCCCCGTTCCCCAATAGTACCGTTCCCGTTCCCCCGTTCCCTGTTCCCCGCAGCCCCGTTCCCGTCCCCGTTCCCCGTTAGCCCCGGGCCCGTTGCCAAGTTGGTCAAAGCGCTGGATGCGGGCGAGAACACGAGGAGCGGCTTCCAGGAAAACAGACGGGCAGAAATTCAGAATTCAGCTCCCCCCCCGCACCGCCGCCGCCTTTCTCAGCTAAAAATGTTCCTCGTTTGTTTGTTCTACATTTTCCGGAGTTATAAAACTTGTTGCTATTTTTGGGCAAAGAAGCTGCTCAGCTCCCAAGTCCGTCCTTTTCTATTTTTTTTAGTCTTTCTTTTTTTAATTTTTTTTTTTCTGATGATTCTTTCTATTCATTTAATGGCTTGTGACAGACACCGGATTTTAACAGCTGAAAGAGTTCAAAGCTTTTCTCTCTCTCTCTCTTTTTTTTTGTGAAATAAAAAGCTGCTGGAGGGAGGCAAAGCTCCAGCGCCACAAAATCTAAATCCCTTTTCCTCACGAGTATAAAAAATAATTACAAAAATGATCCTATTTCTACGGGACCGCTTGCTTCTCCCCCCAAAATGCCACTTTTGGTCCGTTCCCCCTCGCCCCCCCCCCACCCAAAGCTGGGAATTTCACATTTCTCGGCCTCATCCTCTCTTTCACCGGCGGCCAAAGCGCTGCTCGCCCTCCTCCCTCCCTCCCCCGGATTTTGGGGTGCTCAGCACCCCCAAGCCCTCCGGGGAGCACTCACGGTGGGGTGGGCAGTGCTCGAGGGTTCTTGGGGGTCTCCTTGCGGCTCTTGCTTGTTCTCCATGGGGGGAGAGTCGCTGGCTTTGGGTTTAGGAGGGGTCCTGGAAGGGAGAAAAAAAAGGGGAGGGGGGGTGAGACCCGAAATTGTTGCTACTTTGCTAAAATTTCGGGTGACCCGGGAGGATTTGAACCAGAACCGCCCGCGGCCCGAGGCTGCTCCGGCCGCGCCTCCCTCCCTGCCCCCCACGTTCGGGGCTCGCCACCCCCCAAATCTCCCCCCCCGCCCCCCAAGCTTTTGAGGAAAAAACCGCGGGGAAACGGCGCAAAGTGGCGATGCCAACCTGGGGAAGGAGCGGGGCGGGCGGGAGGGTCCCCGGGAGCTGCCCGCGCCCCCGGTCCCACCGAGCCCCTCCGGTGCCCCCGGTCCGGCTCAGCGGCCACGCCCGCGCCACGTGACCACGGGGCGCGCCCGGGGCGGGGCGGACACGCCCCTCGCTGCCATTGGCTGCAGCCAACACGCCCCTTCTGCTATTGGCCAGCCGCGCTGCCTGTCCCGCCCCCCCGAGGGGCACGCTGGGAGTTGTAGTCCTAAAGCCGCAGCGTGCGCCGGGCTGAGGGTGAGCGCACCTGAGCACAGGTGTGCGCGGGGCTGGGGGTGAGCGCACCTGAGCACAGGTGTGCGCGGGGCTGGGGGTGATCGCACCTGAGCACAGGTGTGTGCAGGGCTGGGGTGAGCGCACCTGAGCACACGTGTGTGCTGGGCTGGGGTGAGCGCACCTGAGCACAGGTGTGCGCGGGGCTGGGGTGAGCGCACCTGAGCACACGTGTGTGCTGGGCTGGGGGTGAGCGCACCTGAGCACACGTGTGCGCGGGGCTGAGGGTGAGCGCACCTGAGCACAGGTGTGCGCGGGGCTGGGGGTGAGCGCACCTGAGCACACGTGTGTGCTGGGGCTGGGGGTGAGCGCACCTGAGCACAGGTGTGCGCGGGAGCTGGGGGGTGAGCGCACCTGAGCACAGGTGTGTGCGGGGCTGGGGGTGAGCGCACCTGAGCACACGTGTGTGCTGGGCTGGGGTGACACCTGAGCACACGTGGTGCGCCGGAGCTGGGGTGAGCGCACCTGAGCACAGGTGTGCGCCGGGCTGGGGTGAGCGCACCTGAGCACAGGTGTGTGCGTGGGGCTGGGGTGAGCGCACCTGAGCACAGGTGTGCGCGGAGCTGGGGGGTGAGCGCACCTGAGCACAGGTGTGTGCGGGGCTGGGGGGTGAGCGCACCTGAGCACAGGTGTGTGCCGGGCTGAGGGTGATCGCACCTGAGCACAGGTGTGCGCCGGGCTGAGGGTGAGCGCACCTGAGCACAGGTGTGTGCAGGGCTGGGGGTGAGCGCACCTGAGCACAGGTGTGCGCGGGGCTGGGGGTGAGCGCACCTGAGCACAGGTGTGTGCGGGCTGGGGTGAGCGCACCCTGAGCACAGGTGTGCGCTGGGCTGGGGGTGAGCGCACCTGAGCACAGGTGTGCGCCGGGCTGGGGTGAGCGCACCTGAGCACAGGTGTGCGCCGGGCTTGGGGTGAGCGCACCTGAGCACAGGTGTGCGCCGGGCTGAGGGTGAGCGCACCTGAGCACAGGTGTGTGCGGGGCTGGGGGTGAGCGCACCTGAGCACAGGTGTGTGCCGGGCTGGGGTGAGCGCACCTGAGCACAGGTGTGCGCTGGGCTAGGGGTGAGCGCACCTGAGCACAGGTGTGCTGCCGGGCTGAGGGTGAGCGCACCTGAGCACAGGTGTGCTGGGCTGGGGGTGAGCGCACCTGAGCACAGGTGTGCGCGGGGCTGGGGGTGAGCGCACCTGAGCACAGGTGTGTGCTGGGCTGGGGGTGAGCGCACCTGAGCACAGGTGTGTGCGGGGCTGGGGGTGAGCGCACCTGAGCACAGGTGTGCGCGGGCTGGGGGTGAGCGCACCTGAGCACAGGTGTGCGCGGGGCTGGGGGTGAGCGCACCTGAGCACAGGTGTGTGCGGGCTGGGGGTGAGCGCACCTGAGCACAGGTGTGCGCCGGGCTGGGGGTGAGCGCACCTGAGCACAGGTGTGCGCTGGGCTGGGGGTGAGCGCACCTGAGCACAGGTGTGCGCGGGGCTGGGGGTGAGCGCACCTGAGCACAGGTGTGTGCGGGCTGGGGGTGAGCGCACCTGAGCACAGGTGTGCGCGGGGCTGGGGGTGAGCGCACCTGAGCACAGGTGTGCGCGGGGCTGGGGGTGAGCGCACCTGAGCACAGGTGTGCGCGGGGCTGGGGGTGAGCGCACCTGAGCACAGGTGTGCGCCGGGCTTGGGGTGAGCGCACCTGAGCACAGGTGTGCGCCCCGGGCTGGGGTGAGCGCACCTGAGCACAGGTGTGCGCGGGGCTGGGGTGAGCGCACCTGAGCACAGGTGTGCGCGGGGCTGGGGGTGAGCGCACCTGAGCACAGGTGTGCGCGGGGCTGGGGTGAGCGCACCTGAGCACAGGTGTGCTGGGTTGGTGAGCGCACCTGAGCACAGGTGTGCGCCGGGCTGAGGGTGAGCGCACCTGAGCACAGGTGTGTGCAGGGCTGGGGGTGAGCGCACCTGAGCACAGGTGTGTGCGGGGCTGGGGGTGAGCGCACCTGAGCACAGGTGTGTGCTGGGCTGGGGGTGAGCGCACCTGAGCACAGGTGTGCGCGGGTGTCCAGGTGTGTTTACATGGGCACGTGGGCCAGCACGCTCGTGAGTGCAGAACACAGGTGGGTGCAGGTGAGCACGGCCAGGTGCCTGTCCCCACGTGCAGGTGGGCACGTGTGTGTGTGTGAGTGTGTGTGCGCGTGTGTGCAGGTGGGTGCAGGTCCAGGTGTCACACACACAGAGGTGTTTATCAGGTCCAGGTGTCACACACACACACAGACACATTTATCTGGTACAGGTGTCACACACACACGCACACACACACGAGTGTTTATCAGGTCCAGGTGTCCCTCTCACACCTGTGTGTGCAGGTGCAGGTGCCACCCCCGTGTCCCGCCCCCGCGGTGTCTCCGCCGGCCCCGGTTCGGTTCCCGGCACGGCTGACGCGATTTCCGCCCTTCCCGGCCGCGCTCCCCGAGCGCAGGAAACCGCCGGGCCTTGGGGGGGGCGCGCGGGGCTTTTGGGGCGAAACGCGGCCGATTTGGGGCTAAACAACCCCCGCCGGGGCCGGGGTGTGGGGGCTGGGGGCGGCGCCCGGGCTCTAATTACACACTTAATGAGACAATAACAATCATCATAATAACAATAATTCCGGGCGCGGGCTCGAAGTCATCCCGAACCCCGCCCCGCTCCTCAGCCCCGCGGAGTGTCCGCGGCACCTTCTCCTTTGCCCAAATCACCCAAATTCTGCCTGTTTAGGCCCAAATTCGCGGGGCTGGAGCGTCACGGCCCGGAATAGCGCGGGAGCGCTGCCAAACCGTGAGTAATGGGCTGAAGTCATCCCTTCCCCATCCCGCGCCGCCGGCTCGGCCCGAACCCCCCCGGCACCCGGCGGGCGCTGCCGGAGGGGCCGGGGACCCTCGGGGGCGGCCGCGGCTCCGGGACCCCCGCGGGACCCCCGGGCGCTCCCCGCTCCCCGGCGGCTTCGGCGTTTTGGGGTTGGCGGCCGGTGCCGCTCGGGACGGGCCGGGCGGGGGACGCGCGTCTCGGGGCGGGAGGAGGGACCCCCCAGCCCCCCAGACCCCCGGGACCCCCGGACTCACCGGCGGAGGCTCGGGCCGGGCGCGGGGCGGCCGGAGCGGCGCGCGGGTGTCGCGGAGCGGGACCGAGCCCGGGATGAGTCAGCCCCGCTCGGGGAAGTGGCGTGTGCGAGCCGGAGCGGGGCGAGCCGCAGCCATTGACTCTTTGCTTACCGGAACGGACGCGCTTTTGGGGGTTCTCCCCCCGCCTCCCGAGTGACTGGGCCGGACTTTCCGGCCCCCGAAGCCCCGCTCCCCGTGGTGGAGCCGCCCCGAGGGTGGGGACACAGCGGGATGCTCCGGGCTCCGGGTCCCGCTCCCCTTCCCGGGGGTCCCCGGCGTTCCAGGGATGCTGTCCCTGGACTGGGAATCCCAGTCCCGCGGGAGCCGCTCACACGGGGGGGTAGTCGGGGCTCAGCCCCCGAGTTTCCCCCCCGCTTCGACTCGTGAAAGAGTCACGAAAAATGAGAGAAAAAAAAACTTCCCCGGTGACTCATTTTGGGCCAAAACCCCGAGAAAGCAGAAGAGGGGGAAGTCGGGCGGGGCTGGACTCCTGCCCCCCTGCCGGGGTGGGACGGGAGGGAAGGAGCCGCGGGTGCCGCCGAACCCCCCCTTTCCAGGAACGCTCCCGCGCTCCCCGCGATGAACCCGGGATTTAGCGGGAATGGCTAAAATCAACAGCAAAAGCCCCACTCGGGTTTTAATTCCCGGTTTTTATCCGGGCTGGGATGTCCGAAGCTGCGGGAAGAGGGGCCCTGCCTCAGTTTCCCCTCGCACCCGGTCCAGCCTGCGCAGCTCCGTCGGCGCTGGGATGGAAGGGATTTCAGGAATAAACGGGATTTCAGGAACAGACAGGATTTCAGGAAGAAACGGGATTTTACGAGCAGATTGGGTTTCAGGAATAAACGGGATTTTAGGAGAAAATCGGGTTCTGGGGGCAGATGAGCACCCCTGGGCGGGGGGAACCGTCCCGATCCCACAGATCCGAGGATGGAAAACCCCGAAATCATTCGGGGTCTCCTGAGACGGTGGCTGGAGAGGAGTCCCGAGGCGCGGGGGCGCTCAGGGAGCTGCTGCAGGCGGGAACCCCCTGCCCGCGGGCTGGGACCCCTCCCCGATTTTGGATCCCCTCCCGGTGCTGGGACCCCTCCCCATTATCGGGACCCCTCCTTGGAGCTGCGACCTTTCCTTTGTTGAGATCCCTCCTCGATTTTGGGTCCCATCCTCAGAGCTGGGACCAGTGCCCAGTGCTGCTGGGACCCCGCCCCGATTCTGGGACCCCTTCCCGGTGCTGCCCCCTCGCCCCCCGCCCCCGTTCGTGGCCGGGTTCGGGACACGGCGCCGCTCCGGGCAAGGTCTGGAGGAGGAAGAGGAAGGTGAAGAGGAAGGTCCGGTGCCTTTAATGGGGGAGGAGGAGGAAGAGGAGGGTCCGGCGCCGTTGATGCGGGATCGCTCCAGCTCTTCCCCAAACTCCCGGAGCCTCCGCTCTGCCCTCGCATCCCCCCCACAGCCCGGGCGGGATCCCCTGGAACATCAGCCTCTGGAACAGCAGCCTCTAGAATATCATCCCCTGGAACAATTCCTGGAGCAGCATTCTCTGGAATATCAGCGCCTGGAGTATCAATTCCTGGAAAATCACCCCCTGAGCAGCAGCCCCTGGAACATCAGCCCTTTGAATTTCAATCCCGGAGCAGCAGCTCCCGCCACCCTGGAGTCAGGGAAGGGCCGCAGATCCCGAAATCCCCGCGGTGCAGCGGGAGAGGCTCGGAATTCCAGGAGCAAAGGGGCGGGAGGTCCCCGGTCCGGAATTCCCGAGCCCGGCCGCTCCTGGGACGGGAGAAATCCAGGGAACAGCGAGGGAGCAGTTCGGGCAGAGCCCAGTGGGGCGGGAATTGCTGCTCGGGGTGTTCCTGAGGGAGCCCCAGCCCCAGGAAAGAATGGATCAGAATTCCAGGGGGGCAGGAGAGGGAGACAACTCCCCTGGGGACGCCATTCCCAGGAAAAGCAGGAGCACAATTCCAGAGGTGTCCAGACGAGGAGACCCCTCCCCAGGGGACCCTTATCCCAGGAAAAGCAGCAGGGGGAGGAGACTCTTGGCCCATCCCGATCCCAGAATTTGGCTCCCAGAGCCCATTCGTGGCTGCTGCTCCAGGCTCAGATCCCTGGATTCCCGTTTTTTTAGGGAATTTGCTGCCCCACCCCACTCCGGGGTTATTCCAAGGACTCCTTCCAGGCCCCGCTCCAAAGTCTGTATAATTTATTATCCTTAACCAGTAAAAAAAGGGAATAATTCCAGGGAATGGAAGGAACAGGGGCCAGGAGTAACAGTCAGTCCAAAAACTGGGAATTACAGACTGGGAAGGACATGGGGAGGGAATTTTGAGACACAGATAGGAAATTTTGGGACAAACAGAGAATTTTGGGATACAAAGACAGGAAATTTTGGGACACATAGACAAACAGGGAATTTTGGAGCAGCCTCTGTTGCAGGTGCTGGGGTTCACAGTGAGAAGCTGGAGGAATTCCCAACCCAGGGAAAAGCTGCTGGCTGGATCCTGGCTGGAAGCAGAGGAAGGGCTGGGCTGTCCCTGTGTCCATCCAGCCCAGAATTCCAGGAATCTCGCCGGGATTTGGGATCTGGGGATGATTCCTCAGCGATCCTGGGTCAGTGTGCCTGTTTCACCAGCACATCCGACAGGTCCTTGGTGCTCTCCAGGCACAAATTCTGGGAATGGGAAGGAAAAGCCACATCTGGCAGGGCTGGGCTCTGTTCCCTTTGGAATTCCATCCCTTTGGAATTAAATCCTGTGGGAATGAAGCCTGGGAACAAGCCCAGCCCCTCCTGCCACGGCCTGGGGGCTCCTCCAGGGAATGTGCAGGAATTTCCTCAAGGAAAAGGTGGGAAGGAGCTGCCCAGGGGAGTTTGGAGTCTCCAATTCCTTGGAATTCCAAGGAATTCCTGGATGTGGAAGGAATCCAGGTGGGGATCAGGCACAGCTTGGTGACCTTGGAGAGTTTTTTCAGCCTCTGGAATTTTGGGATAATTTCCCTTAACCAGAGTCTGGAATGCTCAGGACAGCTCTGAGGGACAAACCCTGCCCAAACTGGGAATGTTCCCATTCCCTGGAGCTGCATTCCACAGAAAAACTGGGATGGATTGGGAATGAGCTGAATTTCAGGGAAAAACCAGGATACAGCTGCAATCCATGGAATTCCCAGATTTGTGGAATGCGCAGCAGTCCATGGAATTCCCAGGACTGATGGAATGAGCTGCATTCCATGGAATTCCCAGGACTGATGGAATGAGCTGCATTCCATGGAATTCCCAGGATTGTTTGGAATGATTTGCATTGCATGGAATCCCAGGACTGATGGAATGAGCTGCATTCCCAGAAATGCTGGGATTGATGGAATGAGCTGCATTCCATTAAATTCCCAGGACTGATGGAATGAGCTGCATTCCCAGGAACGCTGGGATTCTGGGATGAGTCACATTCCCAGGAATGCTGGGATTGTGGGATGGCTCCCAGCCCTCACCTTCTCGTTGGCCAGGTGCAGGAGGCAGACGAAGGCCAGGGGCACCGACAGGTTGGTGGCCATGGTGGGAGGGAGCCTGTGGAACAGTGGGATCGGGGTCAGAGCCCAGACAGCAGAAACCCAAGGGAGCAGGGATTGGATCCTGGATCTGCCAGGAAGGGTTTGCCAGCCTGGCTTTCCTGGGAGCGCCCACAGGGATCTGCCTGGTCCCATTCCAATCCCAACACCTGGAGGGATTTTCCCGTCTCCATTCCCAATACCAATCCCTGTCCCATTCAGGATTTTTCCATTCCCACAAGGGATTTTCCCATGCCCATTTGGGATTTTTCCTGTTCCATTCCCATGAGGGATTTTCCCATCCTCATCCCCATTCTGTTCCATTCAGGATTTTCCCATCCCCATTCCCACTTGGGACTTTCCCATCCCCATCCAGGATTTTTCCTGTCCTATTCCCATTCCCATTCAGGATTTTCCCATCCCCATCCCCATCCCCATCCCTGTCCCATTCAGGATGTTCCCATTCCCATTTGGGATTTTTCCTGTCCCATTCCTGTTCCCATTTGGGATTTTCCCATTCCCAAGAGGGATTTTCCCATCCCCATTCCCAACCTGTGGAGCAGATCCTTGGTGAGGTCACTCAGGACCTTCTCTCCGGCCACTTCCACGTCTGTCCCTTCCCTGGGTTCCTCCCCCTGCTTGGGAGAAACCAGGAACTGCAGAGCCCTGAGATTCCCAGGAAAACCCCTGGAAACCTCAGCCCATAGGGGAACTTGGGCTTTATCCCCACAGGATTGAGGTTCATCCCATGGGATTGGGGTTCATCCCACAGAACTGGGCAGGAATTGCAGAATTCCCAGCAGGAATTTCCCTGCCCACCTCCATTTCCTGCTCTGTCAGCAGCTCCCACATGTTCCGCTTCAGCCGCCTCATGTCCATCCTCTTGGCCATCTTGGCGTACTGGATGTGGATTTTATGGATCTGGGGAGGGAATCCGGGATTATATGAGATAATCTGGGATCATCATTGGGATCACAGGCACAACTGTCATCATTCCTGATTTTCTGTGGGAATAATGGTGAGGGCAGCCTGGCTGCCCAACCCCTGGTGTTTAATTTGAGAATTGTTCCTCTGGGAATGGCAATTCCAGTATTTAATTTGGGAATTGTTCCTTTGGGAGTGACAATCCCATTGCTTAATTTGGGAATTGTTCCTCTTGGAATGACAATTCCTGCCCAATCCCAGGAATCCTGGTAATCCCTGGAATCCTGCACCACAGGGGTGTCCTGGGATTTTTAACCCTGGAGGTGCTGAGAGGTTTTTGCTCCAGCCCAGTCCAGAGAGGAATTCCTAGTGCTCAGGGAGGAATTCCCAGTGCTGGGGAAGAATTCCCAGTCAGTTCCAGTCCCTCCCAGTCACCTTCTGGGGCTCGGCGATGAGCTCCAGCTCCCCGCAGGCTGGACGTTCCCCCCGTTGATCTGGGAGAGCTCTGGAGCCTCAGGAAGAGCCGGGAGCTCGCTGGGGAATTCTGTGGGATCGGCATCGGGATCGTCATCGCTGTCAGGGACCTGCGGGGACACGGGGGACACAGGGGGACACCAGAGCTGCTCCAGAGGGGCAAATTCCTGCCCAACTTCCATGGGATCGGGGTTTATCCATGGAATTCGGGCTTATCCCATCCCCACGGGATTGAGGTTTATCCCCATGGAACTGGGGTTTATCCCCATGGAATTGAAGTTTATCCCATCCCCATGGAATTGGAGTTTATCCTATCCCCATGGAATTGGAGTTTATTCCATGGGATTGGGGTTTATCCTATTCCCATGGGATTGGGGCTTACCCCATGAAATTGGGGTTTATCCCCATGGAACTGGGCCGAGGCTAAAGCCAAGGCAGGTGCAGGGAGCAGCAATCCCAAAGTTTTTCCATCCCTAGGAGTGTCCCAGCCTGGGATAGTAGGAGCTGTCCCTGCCCATGGGAAGGCTGGGATTGATGGATCCCATACTGGGATTCTAGGATCTGGGGACAAACAGGGACAGGAGGGCTCTGCTGCCACAGAGGGGATCCCAGGATTTGTCCCAATCCCATTCCCAGCCAGCCCTGGCAGGAAGGGAAGCTCCAGGAGGGATGAGCTCTGAGGGGAGAAATGGAATTCCCTCTCCTGGAAAAGGCTGGGATGGAATTCCTGCAGCTCCACCCTGGTAAATCCATTCCTGGGAATGTCCCAGGCCTGGCTGGGTGCCAGGAGAGCCCTGCCCCTCCCATTCCTTCCCTCAGGAATTCCTGGACAGGGATTTTGGGGCAGGGATGCCCTGGCTGTACCTGCAGGGCAGGGCAGAAGTTGGAGGTGTCGTTGGGGTTGTTGTAGTCGTAGTCCTCAATCCCAGCCTCAGTATCCAAGGCTTCCACTGGATCCGAGTGCCGGCTGAGCTGGGGGAAAATATTCCAAAATATTCCTGGAAAAAGGTTGGGACTAGCCCCTTCATCCCCTTCATCCTGGGATAACCCCCTGGGATGGTTCCCTGGGATGACCCCCTGGAATGGATCCCTGGGATGGTTCCTTAGAATGATCCCCCAGGATGGTTTCCAGGGATGATTCCTTGGGATAACCCCTTGGGGATGATTCCCTGGGATGCTTCCTTGGAATAACTCCCTGGAATGACCCCCTGGGATAATTCCCTGGGGAATTCTCTCACCTTGACCATGGGTTTCAGGAAGAGCTGCCCCAGGCTCTGGGGCTCATAGTTGAAGTCTGCAGGGAGCGTGGTGCTCCGGAGGTTTTGGCTTTCCAGGATGGATTTGGCCAAAGTTGTGGATGCCTGGGAATGGGATCAGACAGCTCCATGGAAAAACTCCAGCAGCTTTCCATGGAAAAGCAGGGAGTGTTTTGTGTGGAAAGGGGCAGGTCTGCGGTGCCTCTCACACACAAAACTGGAGCTGCCCAAATTCCAGGAATCCCAGGGGCTCTGTGGGCACCTTGGTCTTACGGAAATGGGCCTGGAAGTCAATGTCCTCCTGGAAATCAAACTCGAAAACCTTCCTGGGAATCCTCCGCCGGGAATCCTTCTCTAGGCCTGGGGCTGCTGAGGGAGAAACAAGGGAAGGGAAGGGTGGAAAAAAGGGGAAGGAAGGGAGGGAGGTGGGGAGGGAGGCAGGAAGGATGGATTCCAGGAAGGAAGGAAAAGGAAGGAAGGAAGGGAAAGGGGGGAAGGGAAAGGGAAAGTGAAGGAAAGGAGGGAAAAGGAAGGAAAAGGATGGGGGTGTCACTGCCTGGGGCCAGGACGAGCACACCCGGCTCATTCTCAACTGGAACATCCCCTCCAGGCAAAGGTCACCCACAGAGATTTTCCCCTTTTTCATGGGAAAGCAGCTGGGATTGGCCTCAGCTCCCAGGTTTCCAGGAATCTGTGGATTTTTGTGGGAGCAGAAACTGATAAAGGTCTGTGCATGAAGGAGTTCCGTGGGATTTTGGGAAGGAATTGGAGCCCTTCCTCATCCCAGAATCCCAGGATTGGACCCCTTCCCATCCCAGAATCCCAGGATTTGAGCCCTTCCCCATCCCAGAATCCCAGGATTGGAGCCCTTCCTCATCCCAGAATCCCAGGATTGGAGCCCTTCCCATCCCAGAATCCCAGGATTGAAGCCCTTCCCCATCCCAGAATCCCAGGATTGGAGCCCTTCCTCATCCCAGAATTCCAGGACTGGAGCCCTTCCCATCCCAGAATCCCAGGACTGGAGCCCTTCCCCAGCCCAGAATCCCAGGACTGAAGCCCTTCCCATCCTGGAATTCCAGAATCCCAGGTCTGGAGCCCTCTCTATCCCAGGATCCCAGCGCTCCCAGCCCTGGCACTCACAGGGCTGCCGGGGCCGGAAGCGCCAGTGCTCGGGGCCGGCCCACATGGCGAGGGTGCGGGGGCTGAAGTAGGAATATTCCCCGGGATTCAGGGACACGTGCAGGCTCAGCGTGCCTATGTCGCCCTCGGCAAAGGGAGCTCCCTCGGGCCTGCAAAGGAACAGCAGTGCTCAGCATTCCTGGGATTTGGTATCCCTGCTCAGCATTCCTGGGATTTGCTATCCCTGCTCAGCATTCCCGGGATTTGGTATCCCTGCTCAGCATTCCTGGGATTTGATATCCCTGCTCAGCATTCCCGGGATTTGGTATCCCTGCTCAGCATTCCCGGGATTTGATATCCCTGCTCAGCATTCCCGGGATTTGGTATCCCTGCTCAGCATTCCCGGGGTTTGCTATCCCTGCTTAGCATTCCCAGGATTTGATATCCCTGCTCAGCATTCCCGGATTTGGTATCCCTGCTTAGCATTCCCAGGATTTGATATCCCTGCTCATCATTCCTGGGATTTGTGATCCCTGCTCAGCATTCCCCGGGTTTTGCTATCCCTGCTTAGCATTCCCAGGATTTGTGATCCCTGCTCAGCATTCCCGGGATTTGATATCCCTGCTCAGCATTCCCGGGATTTGATATCCCTGCTCAGCATTCCTGGGATTTGATATCCCTGCTCAGCATTCCTGGGATTTGGTATCCCTGCTCAGCATTCCTGGGATTTGCTATCCCTGCTCAGCATTCCCGGGATTTGGTATCCCTGCTCAGCATTCCTGGGATTTGATATCCCTGCTCAGCATTCCCGGGATTTGGTATCCCTGCTCAGCATTCCCGGGATTTGATATCCCTGCTCAGCATTCCCGGGATTTGGTATCCCTGCTCAGCATTCCCGGGTTTGCTATCCCTGCTTAGCATTCCCAGGATTTGATATCCCTGCTCAGCATTCCCGGGATTTGGTATCCCTGCTTAGCATTCCCAGGATTTGATATCCCTGCTCATCATTCCTGGGATTTGTGATCCCTGCTCAGCATTCCCGGGGTTTGCTATCCCTGCTTAGCATTCCCAGGATTTGTGATCCCTGCTCAGCATTCCCGGGTTTGATATCCCTGCTCAGCATTCCCGGGGATTTGATATCCCTGCTCAGCATTCCTGGGATTTGGTATCCCTGCTCAGCATTCCTGGGATTTGGTATCCCTGCTCAGCATTCCTGGGATTTGATATCCCTGCTCAGCATTTCCGGGGTTTGTTTTCCCTGCTCAGCATTCCCAGGGTTTGATATCCCTGCTCAGCATTCCTGGGATTTGCTATCCCTGCTCAGCATTCCCAGGATTTGTTATCCTTGCTCAGAATTCCCTCAGCATTCCCAGGATTTGTCATCCCTGCTTAGAATTCCCTTGGCATTCCCAGGATTTGTTATCCCTGTTCCAGCTCTAGAACTGAGTCACTGGGGGTTCCAGAGCCTCAGTTCTGCTGGAAAACCACCTGGATTTGCCAAAGCTCTCCTTGGAAGGCAGAGATCCCTGGAATTCATTCCTGGATGCACCCAACACTGGAGCAGGAAATGAACTCCTCACTGGCACTGGGAATTCCTTAAGGGGACTGGGAATTCTTCCCTGGGCACTGGGAATTCTCCCTGGAATCCCCTCCAGCCCCAATCCCGGCCCTGGATCCCCATCCCCACCTCTTGCTGCTCTTCTGGGGTTCCGGGCTCCTGTCTCCATCCGGAGAATCCGGTGGGAATTCCAGCTGGGAGGGGGCCCAGCCCTCCCCGTTGTCACTGTCGGGATCCAGGTTGGGATCGAACTCCTGCTCGCTCCTGCGGAACTTCTCCAGGAGCACCGACACCGACTGCAACACAGCAATCCTGCTGGATTCGGAGTTCTGCCTGGGTGGGAATCCCTGCCTGGATGGGGAATCCCTGCCTGGATGGGGAGTCCCTGCCTGGATGGGGAGTCCTGCCTGGGTGGGGAATCCCTGCCTGGATGGGGAATCTCTGCCTGGATGGGGAATCCCTGCCTGGATGGGGAATCCCTGCCTGGATGGGGAATCCCTGCGTGGATGGGGAATCCCTGCCTGGGTGGGGAATCCCTGCCTGGATGGGGAATCTCTGCCTGGATGGGGAATCCCTGCGTGGATGGGGAATCCCTGCGTGGATGGGGAATCCCTGCGTGGATGGGGAATCCTGACTGGATGGGGAATCCTGACTGGATGGGGAATCTCTGCCTGGATCCGGAATCCTGCCGAGATCGGGAATCCTGCCTGGATGGGGTATCCCTGCCTGGATGGGGAATCCTGCCTGGATGGGGAATCCTGACTGGATGGGGAATCCCTGCGTGGATGGGGAATCCCTGCGTGGATGGGGAATCCTGCCTGGATGGGGAATCCCTGCCTGGATGGGGAATCCCTGCCTGGATGGGGAATCCCTGCCTGGATGGGGAATCCTGCCTGGATGGGGAATCCTGCCTGGATGGGGAATCCCTGCCTGGATGGGGAATCCCTGCCTGGATGGGGAATCTCTGCCTGGATCCGGAATCCTGCCGAGATCGGGAATCTTGCCTGGGGTGGGAATCCCTGCCTGGGGAGGCAATTCTCACCTGGATTGGGAATCCCTGCCTGGATCCAGAATTCCTGCCTGGGATGGGAATTCTGCCTGGAGTGGGAATTCCTGCCTGGATCGGGAATTCCTGCTGGGATTGTGAATTCCTGCCTCGGGCGGAAATCCCCACCTGGGTCAGGAATTCTGCCTGGATCAGGAATCCCCAACCCAGGTCAGGAATTCTGCCTGATTCCCTGCCTGGGGTGGGAATTCGCACCTGTATCGGGAACCCCCGCCTGGATCAGGAATTCCCACCTGATTCAGGAATCTGGATCAGGAGTCCTCACCCACCTCATCATGGGTCTCCTCATCCCACTTGGTGAACTGGAATCCGGCCAGGGAGGAGCAGATCCGGCGTTTTTCCAGGCATGGGGCCAGCAGGGCTGCAGAGAGGTGGGATACAGGGGAATTCCTGGGATACCATCAGGAACCCCCACCTGGATCAGGAATTCCCAACCTGGCTCAGGACCTCAAAACTCCAAAATTCCTGCACAGGATCCGAAATTCAGGAATTCCCACCTGGCTCAGGCCCTCAAACCCCCACAATTCCCAGTTTTCCAGCAGCCTGAGTGGGATCTGAGCACCGAAGAAAGGCCTGGGAAAATGAGCTGGATAAGGGCAGGAAAAGCATGGAAAAGGTTGGGAAAGGCAAGGGGGGAAAAAAGGCAGGGGGGAAAAAGCAGGAAAAGGCTGGGAAAAGATTGGGAAAAACAACTGGGAAAAAAGGCTGGGATTCACCTTTGAGGCCAGCCACAGGAACAGGGAGGGAGCTGGGCAGGGCCAGGCTCTCTGAGGAGGGCAGGGGGACAATCTCCGAGTGGAAGAGGAGGCGGCTCTGGAAGTTCTGGGAGCGCAGCCCTGTCAGGAAAATCCCAGCAGTGCTGCACTCGTCAAAGGAGGCGGCTGCTCTCTGGAACATGGGATCCACCTGGAAATCCAGGGATGGGAATTAGGGAATGGAGATGGGAATCAGGGAACGGGGATGGGAATGGGGATGGGTATCCGAGAATGGGAATCGGGGAATGGGGCAGGAACTGGGGAATGGAGATGGGAACCCAAGAATGGGTTGGGAACTGAATAATGGGAACAGAGATGGGAATCAGGGAATGGGGATGGGAATTGGGATCAGGGAATGGGGCAGGAATCAGGGAATGGAGATGGGAATGGGAATCAGGGAATGAAGAGGATGGAGAGGGGCAGGGAGGGCTCTGAAGCCCAAGGAGAATGATCCCCATGTCTCCTTCCCACCCCTGGAAGTGTCCCAGGCCAGGCTGGAGCAGCCTGGCAGAGTGGGGAGTGCTGGAATGGGATGAGCTGAGGGGTCCCTTCCAAGCCAAGGCATTCCAGGATGCCCAAGTGCTGGATTTCTAGGAAGAAATTCTTCCCTCTCTGCTCCTGGATCATCCCTGGGAGTGTCCCAGCCTGGGATAGTGGGAGGTGTCCCGTGGGAAGGCTGGGATGAGATGGGATTGATCCATCCCAAACTGGGATTCGGGGATCAGGGGACAAACAGGGACAGCAGGGCTCTGCTGCCACAGGGGGATCCCAGGATTTGTCCCAATCCCAATCCCAATCCCAATCCCAATCCCAATCCCAGCCAGCCCTGGAGGGGCCTGGCAGGAAGGGAAGCTCTAGGAGAGATCAGCTCTGAGGGGAGGGATGGAATTCCCTCTCCTGGAAAAGGCTGGGATGGAATTCCTGCAGCTCCTCCCTGGCAAATCCATCCCTGGGAATGTCCCAGGCTGGGCTGGAGTGGGCTGGGATGATAACCCTGGCTGGGATTTAAGGCCCTTCCACCCCAAACCATTCCAGGATCCTTTTCCCAGCCTGAATTCCCACACTGGTGGCTCTGAGATGCCAGGGGAATGGAAAAGCAGGAAGGCAGGGATGGGGAGGATGAGGAGATGAGAAGGAAGCCAAGCTCACCTCGTGCCTGCGGGTGGCCTCAGACACGTTGATGTTGCTCAGGTTCTGCTCGATGGTTTTGAAGCTTTGCTTCTTCCTTGCCTTTGCTTCTTTCCTGGCCGCCTTGGGGTCTGGGCTGGAGTCTGGCATGGGCAAAGGGACAAATCCCACCTCAAAATATGGGCTGGAATATTCCAAAGGAGGGAGGAAACCTAGAATCTGTACAACAATCTGCGGCAGGTTGGAATTCCCGCCTCAGGTGGGATCTGCTGAGATCAGCAATGTCCTGGTGGCTTTTTATGGATTCTGCTGGGCAAAAAACTGTCCCTGTTTGACCTGAAACTGCCCCTGCTGGACCTGAAACTGCCCCTGCTTGATCCCAAACTTCTAGCTAATCTCAAACTGCCCCTGTGTGGCCCCGAACTGAAATCTGAAATCACTGAGTGACAGATCCAGCTCCTCCTCCCATCCATCCCTGCTCCAGCATCCCAGCAGAACCACCCTGGAATCTCCCAGCCCTTGGAGAATTCAATTAATCCAAAATCTCCTTGAAACTCCCAACTCCAAAAGCGCGCTGAGGCTCCTCCCGTTGCTGGGTGGGAAACAAGGGAATTCCCTGGGATTTTGGAGAGGAAAAGAGGGAATTCCCACCTTCCTGGGGGCTGTCCAGGTCCTTGGCAGGGGCAGGCTCCTTGCCCAGGTGGCCCAGGACCTTGAAGGCGTCGGCATGGACGGAATCCACGCGCACAGCATAGATCTTGGCGCTGGCATCCAGAGTCCCGGCTGCCACCTGCAGAGGAACAGGGAATTCCCAGCTGGAAAGGGAAAAATCTCACCTGAAGCATCCCAGAGCTGATTTCCCAAGGAAAATCATGGATAACAGGGTTATTGTGGAAGCTATGGATCTCCCCCAAAGGGGTGTTTTCCCCATAGTTTGCTTTGGTTTTTTTGGGGATCATGGCTAAAAAATCCTTTTGGAATTGTTGAGTTCAGCCATGGGAAGAAGCAGAAAGGGGCAGGTTTGGTCTGCCAGGACCTCTCCTTCCTCAGGGTCAGCCCCTTGGGATCATTCCATTTTCCCAAAGCATAAAGAGGTGAAGTGGGTAAAATTCCAAGGGCCTTTTCCAAGCCCAGATCCCACCAGGAATGCCAAGACCCCCCAGTGACACTCAGAGCCCCTTTTCCCATCCTTCCCTCAGGAGCTCCTGGGAGCCACATCCCAAACTCCTGTCCCTGCTCATCCATGCAGGAATCCACCTCTCCCTCCCAACAATTCCCAGGATGCTTTTCTCTGGCAAGTTCTTGGATCAGAACCAGCCCAGCACCACCTTCCTTCCTTTCCCAGCCTTGTTTTTACCTCTGAGGCCTCCCAAGTCATATTTTGAATCTTTTTTTGAATACCACAACTGGGAGCACTCAGCCTTTCAAGGACTTGGTGCCTCTGATTTCTGCTGCCTCTCCCAGGGGGTTTTGGTGGCAACATTGGAGGTTTCACATTAATTAATCCCAGCGTTAATTGGAGGTGGAAACAAATCAGCAGCAGGGACCCCTCTGACCTGGAAGTTGGTGAGCTCCGAGTTCTTCTGCTTCAGGATGTCGGTCATGTAATCAATCAGGTGCAGCCCAAAGGCATTTTTGGTGGTGATTTTCTGCAACAAAAAACAGCTAGGGACCCTTCCCCTGGCCAGGGCCACCCTGGGGACCAAGGGGACAGCCTGGGTGGCATCAGGGGAGGGCAACACCAGCCTGGCTGTGGCCACGGCTTCCTCTTGGCAGAGGAATGGGGAGAGGTTGGAAAGATGGGCAGAGAATTGTCTGTAATTTAATAGAGAATAGTTTGAAATTCAAACTAAGGCAGTTTGGGGAGTTTGCAGTTGTGGGAGGGCCAGCCCTGGACACTGGACAGGCTGAAGGTGATCCCTGTGGAGAAGGAGCTGAGGGACAACAAAGTGCCCTGACTAGCAAAGTATCCCGGGGACAAGGCCACCAGTGGGATTCACCAGGAAGAGCATTCCCAGCAGATCAGGGAGTGATCCAGCCCTAGGGGTGCTGTGTCCAGCTCTGGGATTATCAGGACAGGAGGGACAAGAAGCTCCAGTCGAGAGGGACAAAGATGAGGGATCTGGAGCATGTCATCCCTGATGATCAAAGGCTGAGGGAGCTGGGGCTGGGCAGAGAGGGGATCTCAGCCCTAAATATCCGAGGGGGAATTTGGGAGGATGCATCCATGCTCTGCTCGACGCGGCCCAGCCATGGGACGAGAGGAATCGGCAGGAACTGGTGCCTGGGAAATCCCACAGGAACTTTCTCCTGGGATTGCTCAGAGATACTCCAGAACCGTGGTGACAGAACCCACGTGCTGTGGGACTGCCCGACTGGGACCAGACACCTTTATGGTCCCTTAACCCGCCCCACCCCGAAGTGTTTCCGACCCCGCCTGAACCGCACTGAGGGGGTTTTAAATCCCGCAGGGCTCAAACGCGGCTGCTCCGACTCACATTCTCGGCGGAGAGCTTGATGCAGGTGCTGTAGTGCTCCGAGATCTGCGCGTTGCTCCACTGGGCCAGCGGCGGCTGCCAGCCCTCGGGCCTGCGGGACACAGCGGGGTCGGTGCCAGGTTCCCCCTCAGTCCCAGCCCAGCGGTGTCGGTGCCTGGGCTCTCCCTCAGCCCCAACCCAGCGGGGTCGGTGCCCGCGTTCTCCCTCAGCCCGTGCCCAGCAGTGCCGGTGACCGGGCTCTTCACCAACCCGTGCCCAGCGGTGTCAGTGCCCGCGTTCCCCCTCAGTCCAGGACACAGCAGTGTCAGTGCCCGCACTCCCCTCAGCCCGTGCCCAGCAGTGTCAGTGCCCGCGTTCCCCCTCAGTCCAGGACACAGCAGTGTCAGTGCCCGCACTCCCCTCAGCCCGTGCCCAGCAGTGTCAGTGCCCGCGTTCCCTCTCAGCCCGTGCCCAGCGCTGTGAGTGCCCGCGTTCCCCCTCTCAGCCCGAGCCCAGCGGTATCAGTCACCGGGCTCCCCCTCTCAGCTCAGCCCCGCGCAATGATCCTACCTGAGCGAGGGTGAGCCGAGGCCCTGCAGCGACGAGTCCACGGCCCTGGAGCGGCGGCGCTGGCGCCTCTCGCTCTCATCATCGTTGCCGGGGCACTCAGCGAGCACGGGGGCGCCGGTGCTGCCGAGGGCCCGCGAGGTCGGGGAGAGCAAGGAGGAAGGAGCGGCGGCGGCGGCAGCGGGGGGAGTCTGAACAGCCATGGCCGCGGCTCCGGGCCGCGCTGAGGGGAGCCCGCCCTCTCCGCGGCCACGCCCCCTCCGCCATTTCCACCCAATCAACGCGCGGTGTGCCAGCACGGCAGCCAATCAGCGAGCGGCGCGCTCGCCCCCGGGGCGGGTTTGAACGGCGGCGCGCGCTCGGTAACGGCCGTGAGGGGGAGTAAGGGGAGGGGTTGCGCTGTGAGGGAGCCCGGGAGGGGAGGGGAAGGGCCGGCCCCGCCATTTCCCTGTGCCCGCAATTCCCGGCTCTGGGGTAGTACCGGAGCGGGGTCAGCAGCCTCCGGTGCTGCCCTGGAACACCCCGGGAGGAGGAGGAGGAGGAGGAGGAGCCGCCAGAGCAGCGCTGCTTATCCCGGAATCAGTGAGGTTGGAATCTTTGGGATCCCCGAGTCCAAGCTGGGCCCGATCCCCAGCTTGGCACGGAGTGCAACCTGCAGGCCTTCCTCGGGACCCTCCAGGTGTGTCCTGATACTGCCTCGGCCCCTCTGGGTGTAATTCCCACATTCCCTGTGCTTCCCAGGTGTGTTCCCACATTCCCCGTGCCTCTCCAGGTGTCATTCTTGCGTTCCCCGTGCCTCTCCGGGTGTGTTCCCACATTCCCCGTGCCTCTCCAGCTGTAATTCCCACATTCTCTGTGCTTCTCCAGGTGTAATTCCCACATTCCCTGTGACCCTCACCTGGCTGCAGGTGCCCTATCCCAGGCAGAGGGGACACTCCTGGGAGAACCCCGAGCTCTGTGCCTGAGGCAGAGCTCTACCAAGAGGGAAATAAATTTTTTTCCTTGTGGAGTTTCCCTTATGCTCTGGGAGCTTTAGGGAAAATTTAGGGTGGCCTGGATGTCCCCAAAGCCTAGGAATTCCATTGCATTCTGAAGTTTGGGAAGAGGAACTTGAACCCACCCGGAGCAGGAGCTTTTCCAGCATTCCCAGGCCGGCATTCCCGGCTGCATCCTTGGATTTAGGGATGCTGCCGCTGGATGCCGCCGTTTGTCCCGGCGGCTTTTCCCAGCTGAGCCGCTGGATGGAGCAGGAGGAAAAGCCATGGACTGATCTCCGCGGGAGCTCGGGAATGATTCCCAGGATTTCCCCTCCCTGCATGGAGCAGCCGAGGGATCACAGAATTATGGAATTGTTGAGCTTGGAAAACACGTTTAGGATCATCCAACCCGAGCTCCAGCGCGGGATGGAGCCGCAGGATCACCCAGGGGGGATAATCCGGATTTAGGGCATGGGGGTTTTCCCACCCAGGATATTCCAGGCTCCCGGGAAGGGCCGATCCAAGGAAACACTGCTCCCTGGGAGTACCCAGCCCTGTCCTGGGCACGGGAGTGACAGTCGGGTTTTCATAAAACCCCTTCCAAACACAACCATCTTTTCCAAAAGAGGAAAATCCCATTTTTCCTAAGGAATACACGGATTTAGAGGCGGTCCCTAACTGACGAATCCCAGTTTTATTTTGGCTCCATCCATCCCTCTGGGCTCGATTCCCGCTGCAGGAGGGAGCCGGAGGGATCTCAGCTCTGCCTCCATCCAACCCCAAAAATGGCAAAGGAATCAAGGCCCTGAATCTCCTTGGAAGAGCAGCCTGGAATCTCCTAGGGAGATTCCAAGCACCCTGGAGTGCCCAGACAATTTCCAAACCTCGAGGATCTGAAACACTTTGGGTTTGTTTTTTTTTTTTTTTTTGTCCCCCTGATAATTTGGGGGCTGAGCAGTGGCGTCAGTCCCTTCCCTCGGCTGCTCCAGGAGAACCGGGAGAGGCTGGAAAATCCCAGGCTGAGTTTGGGATGTGTTTTCCCGGGAGCAGCCCCCGCTTTCTGTGGCTGTGTAAACAAATCAATCTCTGCATCCCGGAGGAGACTCCCAGGAACTCGGATGGATTTTATGCCCAAATAAATCATCCCTGCCCTGGCAACTGCGCCGGATTTTTCCCCGGCATCAGCAGTGCCGGCGAGGGCAGGAACGTTCCCGGATGGAAGTGGGAATTGAGGGAATGGATCACTATGACAGCAGCGGTGCAAATGGCTTTGATCCCTTCCCGGCTCCATAAATCCCTGCCAGGACTCGGGAAAGCTTCGGTTTCCAGCTCCCCACATTCCAGAGGGGTTTGCGTTCCTGAAATCGCCGGGATTGGGGTGCGGGGGTGCTCCGGGATACAGGGAGAGGTTTTCTTCGGGGGCTGGGGAGGAGGAATTGGGAGCAGGAGCTGCCAGGGCTTTTCCAGCAGGGCTCGAGAAGGGCTTGGGAGGATTTGGGACAGCGGGATGTGGGGAACTTGGGAAAAGGGGAGGAAATGGGGATTGGAAACCTTGCTGGGAATGGGCAGGGAATCCCAGCCCTGGGACCAGCTGACCATTCCCTGCCCCATTCTCAGTCCATTCCCTGTCCATTCTGTGATCACTCCCTGCCCCATTCCCAGTCCATTCCCTGTCCGTTCTGTGATCATTCCCTGCCCCATTCCCTGAAGGAAGCCTGGCAAAGGCCTTGGATTTGGATTTCAGGGCATTCCCTCCCTGCTTTCCCTTTCCAGGGCCGTGTCCATCCCCTCTGGCTGTGGCTCCAGTGCCGTGTTCAGAGCTGGAAGCGCAGGAACGCTCGTGAGAGGGAAATGGGTTGGATGTCTCCAAAATTTTATTGGGAAGTTCTGCTCTGCCTGGCTGCTGAGCACAGCTCACATCCAGCTGGGATGGATTCTTTTCCCTTTAGTGGGAATGTTCTGGAAGAGGCCGGAGCATGACAGAGCTCGAGATGGTCCCAATCTTCTCCTGCCCCTGGGAACGGCCCCAATCCCTTCTCCTGCCCCTGGGAACGGCCCCAATCCCTTCTCCTGCCCCTGGGAACGGCCCCAATCCCTTCTCCTGCCCCTGGGAACGGCCCCAATCCCTTCTCCTGCTCCTGGGAACGGCCCCAATCCCTTCTCCTGCTCCTGGGAATGGCCCCAGTCCCTTCCCCTGCCCCTCATTCCCAAATGAGCAGTGAGAATCTGACCTTTGGTGCTCCCAATCCCTGTGTTTTATCCCATTTTTTCCCCCAGGATTTCCCAGATTTTTTTGTGCTCCCATTCCATGTGTTTTATCCCCAATTCTTGTGCCACAAATGCCGCGATTTCTCAGATTTTTGGTGCCATGTCCAGCCTGGCCTTGGACACTTCCAGGGATCCAGGAGCAACCACAGCTTCTCTGGGAATTCCATCCCAGCCTGTTTAAGTTTGGACAATCTCTCAGGGAGAGATTTCCTCCCAAAAAAATCCTGGCTAGAGTGTGGATCCCCCCCAGGATTCCATAAATCCTCCTCCAACCCCTCCTTTCCCATCCTGTGGCTCAAATGAATAATTAATTTCTAATTAAGCCCATCGGAGCATCCTGTGGAAGCAATTCCCTCTCTCCTCTTATCTCTTCCTTCCCTCTGGAATTCCTGATGCCCAGGATGTTCCTCAGCCCTGGAAACACCAAATCCAATTGAATTCCTCATTTCCCACCCCAAAATTCCCACCCTGCCTGTGTTGGTTTTCAATTGCTGCTTGGAGCTCAGTAATTACTGAAGTAATTAACACTAATTGCTGCTGGGAACAAGCTGGAATTCTCCACCCTCCAGGAACCCCAAATCTGCCGGAATCTGCCCCGAAATTAAACTGGGGATTCCTGAAAAACATGAATTCACTTCCATCTGGATGTTTTGAACCCAAATCGTTCCTCCCTGAGCTCTGATTTTTTTGGGAAGCATCCCCAAGCCCCCCGGCTGCCATGGCAACAGCAGGATGCACCCTGGGAGCCATGAGCTGCCTTCAATTCCCATTTTTTTATTTTTAATTTTCTGGGATATTTCGGACTTGGCATTAAGCAAACATTTATGCAAAACGCTGGAATGCATCCATGGTAATGAGGCTGATCCAGAGTGGAAATTCAGTGGGATGGGCTCGATCAAAGCTGCAGATCCCGCTTGGAAAGCACCAAAACCAACAAAACTCGGGGCTTTTTGGGGTCACCTCCTGATTTTGGGGGGTTTCCCAAGGAATTGGAGATGGAGGAATAACCCAAAACCCCAGGAATGTGGAATTCCTTTTCCTTGTGTGGCTGACAGAGATTTTTGTCCCCAGTAAAGGCTTGGCCTCATTTTATGGAGGAGGGATGAAATTCCCCATTAGGGACAGCCCTGGAAAGGGGATGGGGTGATCCCAATGGATCCGTGGGGATCTGAATCCTGCTGGGAAGAGATGATTCCGATGGATCCATTGGGATGATCCCAATAGATCTGTGGAGATCTGAATCCCGCTGGGAACGGATGATCCTGATGGATCCATTGGGATCTGAATCTCACCAGGAAGGGATGATCCCAATGCATCCACAGGGATCTGAATCCTGCTGGGAAGGGGTGATCCTGATGGATCCATGGGGATCTGTATGTCACCAGGAGGGGATGATCCCAATGAAGGAAATGGCTCCATGGGGATCTGAATCCCGATGGGAAGGGATGATCCCAGTGAAGGAAATGGCTCCATGGGGATCTGAATCCCGATGGGAAGGGATGATCCCAGTGAAGGAAATGGCTCCCTGGGGATCTGAATCCCGCTGGGAAGGGATGATCCCAATGAAGGAAATGACTCCATGGGGATATGAATCCCGATGGGAAGGGATGATCCCAGTGAAGGAAATGGCTCCATGGGGATCTGAATCTCGCCAGGAAGGGATAATTCCAGTGAAAAAAATGGCTCCATGGGGATCTGAATCCCACCAGGAAGGGATGATCCCAGTGAAGGAAATGGCTCCATTGGGATCTGAATCTCGCCAGGAAGGGATAATTCCAGTGAAAGAAATGGCTCGGTGGGGATCTGAATCCCACCAGGAAGGGATGATCCTGATGGCTCCCTTGGGATCTGAATCCTACCAGGAAGGAGGATCCAGCTCAGCATTCATGGGAAGATCAGCCAGGAGCATGAGGATGTTTTTCCCTTCTCTCCTTTTTCCAGGACGACATCACTGATGGAAAACCAGCAGCCGGAGTTTACCATGCCTGTGGGACAGAGCCGAGCCCGGGAATTCCGCTTTAATTAAAATCCAGAATTCCAGCCAGCCGGAACCACCGGCGGGGGCTGGATCCTCCTGCAATTCCCACCTGGAATGTTCTGCCAGCAGTGCGCTGAGGCTTGGAAAAGCACGGATTGCACATTCCGGTGGAGCAGCGGGATTAGGGAAAGCCAGCCTGGGAGGGGGAGCCAGGATCCATCAGGAACACTGGAAATGCCGGGAATTGGACGGAGAACAGAGCAGCCCCAGGCCCTTCCCACACTCCAGGAGGGATTGGAGCCTTTTCCACGATTTGGGAATCAGTGCTGCGCTCCCAGCCCTGAATTGGAGGAGGAATTTTGGGAATTGTCCCTTTTCTTGTTTTGGTGACGTTTCAGGGCAAACCCCTCCCACTGAGGGTGTCCCAAACCCATCATCCATCTTTTTAATGGAATTTTAGCTTTTCCACTTCTTCCCACTCCCATCCCTCCTCGCCTTGTTAAAGGATAACGAACCATTCTCCACATCAAAGGAACATTTATCCATGAAAATCCAAGCTGGGACAATCCCAAAATGTTTTGGGTTGGGTTCCTTCTCTCAGGATGCTCCCATGGGAAGAACTTCCCAGAAAGCTCCTTCCAGCTGCTCCCACCCCAAATCCCAAATTCCCCAGGGATGTCAGAGTCACAGGAATGGGGTTTGGGGTGGATATTCCAGTGGAAATGAGTTTGGGGTCAATACTCCACAGAGATGGAGTTTGGGGTGGATATTCCACAGGGATTAGGATTTGGAGTGGATATTCCACAGAGATTGGGATTTGGGGTGGATATTACAGTGGGAGCAAGATTTGGGGTGGATATTCCACAGGAATGGGATTTGGGATGGATATTCTGCAGGAATGGGGTTTGGGGTGGATATTCCAGTGGGAACAAGATTTGGGGTGGATATTTCAAAGGGATGGGGTTTGGGGTAGATATTCCACAGGGATGGGATTTGGGGTGGATATTCCAAGGAAAAAGGGGAATTCCCCTGCTAAACTTTGCATGATAATGATTATGTTCATTCTTCAGCTGGATGTGGGATTTTCGGGCAGGGTTTAGGAGAGGAATAAATCCCAAAATCCCAGAATGGGGAAGGCTGGAAGGGCCTGTGTTGCGTCCTGAAGGCTGAAAATTGGAATTTTTTTGGATTGTGGTGACTTTAATGGAAAATAAACCCCGGGAGCTCCTGGGCTGGGTTCTGTGACCTCACACCAGGGCTCTGGCAAGGACACGGAAATCCCAAAGAACCCAAATCCCGTCATTCCCTCTGGGAACGCTCCGTAAACAGCGGATCCTGCGCTTCCATCCTGGAATGCTCGGCTATGAGGAGCCCTCGAGGGACAGAAAATAAAAACAACAATAAAGACAAGGATGGGCGGGGCAGGCCCTGTAGCCACGGCAATCCCAGAAAAACGCTCTGAACAATGGGAATTGCTCCCGGATGGATCCTTGGCTGCAGCTTCCAAAGGCGCCGCCGGATCCTTGGCTGCGACTTCCAAAGGCGCCGGGGGTTTTGTGCCAAACAGAACCCAAACAGGGCCAGGCCTGTTTGAATCCCAGCAAAATCCCTAAATCCAGCAAAATTCTCCAAATCCAGGGATTGGTGTTGGGGGAGGGAGGGTCCCACATGGAATGAGGGGTAAACGATGGTTTTAGGGGTGGATTTTGGAGCAGATCCTGAGGGTGTAATGGGGAGGGATTTGGGATTTGCTGCTCCTTTTTCAGTCAGAACGGGAATTTCTGTGTTTCAGGGTACAAAGCTGAACTTAAAACCAAAGATTTCAGGGTTGGGATTTGGGATGGGGGAGTTTCCCACGTGCTTCCAAAAGGTGGGGGCAGAGCTCTGGTGGATATCCACCGATTTTCCTTCCAGGTGATTTTCCTTCCTTTGATTTTCCATCCAAGTGCTAGGGAAGAGTTACAGGAACTCCCCTGCTTGAGAACTGAATCTCTGATCTGAGATCTGCCTAAAAAACCTGGAAAAGCCTCTGGATTCAATGTCCAGGAGATGGGAGCAGAGCAGTGACTGGGACATTTCTCTGGAGTTCATCCCTCATTTCTCCAGCATTCCAGTGAATCTATTTCGGAGCCCAATTTCCTCACCCCAAATGAGAACTTGGAGCAGCAACAGCCGGGAGCGAATTCCCCCCAGATTGTCCCCAGATTTGTGGCTTTGCTCCCAACAAGCAGAGTTGATCCACTTGGAGGAGTCCAGGGAAACTTGTCCATCTGAACAGAAATATTCCATAAATCCATACGCACATCACAAACCTAATGGTTTTTGCAAAGGAAAAAAAAAATCCCTGACTAAAACAAAATCCAGGAAGTGGGAGGGAATCCTCCAAACCGTGGGGGTGAAAGCAGCTCTAGGAAAGAATTCCTAATCCTTCCAACCTTGTTTTTGGGATGGAATCCATTTCCAGGGCATGGGGATTACTTCAGGGTGGTCTCTCCTTTTCCAGAGCTCCATGGCATTCCGGAGTCCATCCAAGAGGATTTCTAGGGAATCACAGAATTCCTTGTGGTGGTTGAGGAACAGCAGCTAAAGCCCAGCTCAGGTTGGAGATCTTTGAGGACATCCTTTGGGACATCCTTCAGGAGTTCCTTTGGGGGATTCTTCAGAGAACCTTCAGGAGATCATTCAGGGAGATCCTTTGGGAGTTCCTTTGGGAGATTCTTCAGATCCTTCAGGGGATCCTTGGGAATCTCTGCTTTGATAAGTGGGTTTGGAGCAGCAGCAGCAGGAGACGTGGAGCAGTGGGATGTGGATGCCGGAGACGATCCAAGGCCGTGTGGGAAGTCTTGGATCTATGTTGTGGCCGATGATTCCCTGTGGAGCTGGAAAAAGCCTTTTTGGGATTCAAGATCGCCCTGGATATCCAATGGGGAGATTGAAATGAAGGATGGGAGGAGGGAAGTGCAGGGTGGGGTTGTTTTTCATGGGGTAGTATGCACCATGAGATCCCTCCTGCTTCGCAGGGAGCAAGGAAGCACTGGCCAGTGTTGGAATTCCAGAGAAAAACCCCGCTCTGTCCCATCCCTGCATCCCCTCCATCTCCAAGTGGGCAGCTGGAGAAACATTCCTGGTGTCCAGCCCCACAATGGAACACGCAGAACTCATCCCAAGGAAAAGAGACGGGAAAACAGCACAGGAAACTCCGGCACAGCACAAGCAGGGTGGTGACACCGAGGTGGCACTGAGGGGACACCCCTAGGTGGGGGTGTTGGAGTAGAAGCTGAAGCTCTCGGACACCGTCTTGGAGTCGCTGCGGGAGGAGCCGTTGGAGGTCATGTCCAGGGAGAGCCGCTCGGCCCGGCTGGGCTCGTCCAGCTCCTCGTCGGCCGCGCCGAGCGCCGAGGCCACGGTGGTGGTGTCCATGCGGCTGAGCTTGGACACGGAGCTGTGCGTGTGCAGGAAGCGCGCCGAGCGCAGCTCCAGCCCCTCGTACTCGCCGGCACTGACCCACGGGCACCAGCGGAACGCGTGCTTGAATCCCACCCGGAACCTGCGCCACACGGACCGGACCAAAGGGATGGGATCGATGGACGTGGACATGGGTGGGGAAAGACAGGGAGATGGCCACAGGAATGGGATGAAGATGGCCATGGGAATGGGATGGAAATGGCCACGGGAACAAGATGGAGAAAGCCAGGGGAATGGGACGAAGATGGCCAAAGGAACAGGATGGAGATGGCCACGGGAATGGGACAGAGAGGAACAAAGGAATGGGATGGAGATGGAGATGAACAAAGGAATGGGGTGGAGATGGATATGGGTGAGGGAAGACAAAGATGGCCACAAGAGTTGGGAAAGATATGGACATGGCCAAAGGAATGGGATGGACATGGCCAAAATGGGGGGGAGATAAAGCTGAGCTTTTCTAAATGTGACAGAATTGCGATCTTTCACTGAGGGGAGGAAAAACCCACTGGGAAGTGAAAAACCCATGGAGAAATGGAAAACTCACTGAGAAACAAAAAGCCCGCTGAGAAATGGAAAACCTGCTGAGAAATTAAAAACCCTCTGAGAAACAAAAATCCCACTGAGAAATGGAAAACCTGCTGAGAAACAAAAAACCCACTGGGAAATAGAAAACCTGCTGAGAAATGGAAAACCCACTGAGAAATCAAAAACTGACTGAGAAACAGAAAACCCATGGAGAAACAGAAAAACCCCTGCAGACCCCAATTAGGAGTTGGGATGGTTTCAGTTGCTGTTTGCCCTCAAAATCCACATGATTAGGAAAGACTCCAGGTGAGAATTGTGCCAACCCCACCTCAGGTGGAAGTGGCAGAGGGGTGGGAGAGAACCATCCCAGAAAACCCCATCCATGCTGAGAAACCCCATCCAGCCCAAAAACCCTTATCCATGCTGAGAACCCCCACCCATCCCAAAAAAACCCACCCATCCTAAAAAACCTCATCCCTCCTGAGAACTCCCATCCATCCCGAGAAACCCCACCCATCCCGAAAAACACCATCCATCTTGAGAAACCTCATCCATCCCAAAAAACACCATCTATCCTGAGGAACCTCATCCATCCTGAAAGACACTACCCATCCCAAAAAACCCAATCCTCCCTGAGAAACCCCATCCATCCCAAAAAACCCTATCCATGCTGACAAACTCCATTCATGCTGAGAAATGCCACCCATCCCAAGAAACTCCATCCATCCCAAAAATCCCCACCCATTCCAAAAATCCCCATCAATGCTGAGAAAACCCATCTATGCTGAGAAACCCCATCCATCCCAAAAAAACCTATCCATGCTGAGAACCCCCATCCATGCTGAGAAACCTCACCTATCCCAGAAAATCCCACTCATCCCAAGAAAGCCCATCTATTCTAAAATAACCCGCCCATCCCAAAAAACCCCATCCATGCTGAGAAACCCCACCTGTCCCAAAAATCCCCATCCATCCTGAAAATCCCCATCCATCCTGAAAATCCCCATCCATGCTGAGAAAACCTACCCATCTACCCTGAGAAAGCTCATCCATATTGAGAAATCCCACCCATCCCAAAAAAATCCATCCCAAAAAACCCCACCCATCCTGAGAAACCTCATCCATGTCAAAAAACCCCATCCATGCTGAGAAACCCCACCCATCCTGAGAACCCCCACTCATCCCAAAAAACCCTACCCATCCCAAAAAACCCCATCCATTTTGAGAACCCCCACCTGTCCCAAAAATCCCCATCCATCCTGAAAATCCCCATCCATCCTGAAAATCCCCATCCATGCTGAGAAAAACCCCCATCTACCCTGAGAAAGCTCATCCATCTTGAGAAATCCCACCCATCCCAAAAAAATCCATCCCAAAAAACCCCACCCATCCTGAGAAACCTCATCCATCCCAAAAAACCCCATCCATGCTGAGAACCTCCACCCATCCCAAAAAAACCCATCCCAAAAAACCCCATCTGTGCTGAGACCTCCCATCCGTCCCCTCCTCCGGGACCCCGCGGCATCACCGTGCCCACGGCACGCTCTCACCTGTCGTTGAGGCAGCAGTAGATGATGGGGTTGTACATGGTGGAGCTCATGGCCAGCCACATGACGGCCAGGTAGACCTGCTGGATGGAGCGGCGCAGGTACCACTCGGGCCGCAGGTACTGCAGCGTGAAGTACACGTGGTAGGGCAGCCAGCAGAGCGCGAAGGTGCACACCACGATGATCATCATCTTCACCACCTGCCGCGGGGGACGGCTGTGCTCGGTCATTCTGGCTGGGAATGGCCTTTGCGACCTTGGGATTCCAACCTTAGGAATGGCCTTTCTGACCACGAATGGCCTTTCTGATCTTGGGAATGGCCTTCGTGACCTTTGGATTCTGACCTTGGGAATGGCCTTTCTAGCCTCAGGAATGGCCTTTCGGACCAGGAGTGGCCTTTCCAGCCTCAGGAATGGTCTTTCTGACCTTGGGAATGGCGTTTCCAACCTTGGGAATGGCTTTTCCAGCCTCAAGAATGGCCTTTCCAACTGGGAATGGACTTTCCAGGCCTGGAATGGCCTTTCCAGCCTGGAATGTGCAGTCAGTATCTTGGTTAAATCACTTTTGTGGGAATGTCTTAAACCCATCTGTCGGTCATTCCACCCTCTGGAATTCCTTACCTTGTGCTTGGCCATGACTTGCTCATGGTTGGGATTGGCCAGGAATTCTGGATCCAACCATGCTCAGAATTCCTTACTTTGTGGAGATTGGCCAGGAATTCTGGATCCAGCCCCACCCCAAATTCCTCACCTTCCTCTTGTCTGAGACTGCTCATGGTTAGGATGGGCCAGGTCCTTTCCCTTTCCCTCTCCGTTTCCCTTTCCCTTTCCCTCTCCCATTCCCTTTCCCTTTCCCTCCTGGAGTTCCTCACCTTCCTCTTGGCCGTCACCTGCTCATGGTAGCGGTCAGAGGAGTCTCCGGGGATGGCGCTGGCCCAGAGCGTGCGGCCGACGGCGGCGTAGGCGCAGCCGATCACCAGCAGCGGCAGCAGGTACAGCAGGACGGTCATGGAGAAATGGTACCTGGAAAAAACGGGATAATCCATGAGGATCCTGCAGGACGGTCATGGAGAAATGGTACCTGGAAAAAATGGGATAATCCATGTGGATCCTGCAGGATGGTCATGGAGAAATGGTAGCTGGAAAAAATGGGATAATCCATGAGGATCCTGCAGGACGGTCATGGAGAAATGGTACCTGGAAAAAACGGGATAATCCCTGGGCATCCAGTGTTGGGAATGCCATGGTAGCACTGGGAATGCCATGGGACACTGGAAATGCCATGGGAGCACTGGGAATGCCATGGAAATATTTGGAATGCCATGGGACACTGGGAATGCTGTGGGAGCACTGGGAATGCTGTGGATCAGTGAAGACTTCTGTTAAAGAGGAGTTGGTTTAAAAGGAAACCCAAGAATTCCGGGTTTAACCATAGGAGGGGACGGAGGCTCCAACCTAGTGGAAAATCCTGGAAAATCCTCTGTTCCCCAAAAACTGAGTCCACAAACATGGCAGCTTGGAAAACTTCCCAGATCCTGCCTGTTTTTTTGGGAATTTCATTCCCAAGGCTTTGGGGCCTCTGGGTGGATTTTGGGGCTCCAATCCCAGCTTCCACATCTTTCCAAGGATTTGGATTCCAATCCCAGCCCTGCAGCTGCTCCCAGCTCTGCTCCTGCTCCTCTTCCCGGGAGCTTGGATTGAATCCCAGCTCCAGAGGGTGAGGACTGGCTCTGGGTATTCTCCTGCAGGGAGTGAGGCTGGCCCTGGCCCTGCTGCTGTTTGGTGCCGCAATCTCATTTTCCCAGCCCTAATTCCATTTGGGATGGGCTTGGCGGGGCTGGATTTCGTTTTGCTCATTCCTGAGGCGTCTCGGTGGCTCCAGAGGAGGATTTTGTTGTGGTTCCCATGGAATTCCGGATCCCCGGAGCGCTGCAGGAATGTCTGGAGGAGCTGCAGGATAACGTCAGCAGCACAGAGCCTCATTCCCAGAGGGGTCTGGGCTCCCAGAGCCCTTCCAGACAGCGCCAGGAATTCTTTTGGGATGTCAGGCATAGAAAAGCAGTGGACTTGTTCTGCCTGCAGGATTCCCAGGATCACAGCACTCTGGGAAATTTGGGGGTTGCAGCTGGAAGGTTTTTGGGATCTGGTGTGGGATGGAAGATCCTGTGGGAAGTGCAGGATGCCGGGGGCATGGAGCTGCCACCTCCTTTTCCCTGGCAAATCCCGGGAATGTTGGCATGGAAGGGACATCCCTGAATTCCGAGAGGATCCAGGGGTAGCTTCTCCCTTCCCTCAAAACCCCAAATGGCCACTGATGGAATTCCTGATCCCTTTGGGAAGCAGAGATCCTTGGCTGGATTGAATCCCGCAGAATTCTCAGCTCCGGCCGAAACCAGGGACGTTTTCCAGGGAAAAAACAGCTCTGCCTGCCAGACTTGTGGTCCACAGAGGTTTTCCAAAGGAAATCCCTATCTAAAGTGTTGGAATTCTCCTGTTTGCCCTGTTTTTTTCCTCCTGTTTTCCTAGGAACTGGGAAAAGAACGGAATTTTTCACTCCTGGCGCTACAAACAGAGCAGCTGCCTCCGGAGCGTTCCCGGAATAACTGCTCCAAGGCCATGGAGCGGGGAAAGGGCTGGGATGACGCCTCTGGAATGACCAAACACCTGTCCCGAGTTATTTAGGGCAGGAAAATCCCATCCTGGGGTCCGCCCAGGGAGACCCCGAGGATTGGAGACACCTGCCCTGGCTCCAGCGGAATTCCAGAGCAGAATTCCACAGTCCCAGTTCCTCCCTGCTCAGGGCTGGAGATCACAAAATCCTTTATTCCCTTTTTTTCATTCCCTTTTTTCATCCCCTTTTTTAATTCCCTTTTTTAAATTCCTTTTTTTTAAATTCCCCTTCTTTATTCTTTATTTTTATTCGCCTTCTTTCTTCCCTTCTTCATTCCCTTTTTTTATTCCCTATTTTATGTCCTGTTTTTTATTCCCCTTTTTTATTCCCCCTTTTATTCCTTTCTTTATTCCTATTTTAATTCCCTTCTTTATTCCTCCCTTCTCCCTATTTTTTCCCCTCAACACCTGACATTTAACTCCCCTTGGCAAACCATTCCCAGAGCCTCTGGAAATTCCGGGAGCTCCCTTTTCCCCTTTTCCTTTCCCTTTCTCCCTTTCCCCATTTCCTTTTCCTTTCCCCCCTTTTCCCTTTCCCCTTCCCCCTTCCCCCCCTTTCTCCTTTCCCCCTCTTCCTCCTCCTTTTCCTTTCCCCCTTTCCCTCTTTTCCTTTTCCTCTCCATTTCCCTTCCATTTCCTGGATTTCCCCTGGATTTCCCTGCTCCCAGCCCGTTCCCACTCACGCTTTTCCAGATGCGGCTCCTCCGGGCTCCGGCCACTCCACGAGGCAGACGAGGCGTCCCGGCAGCTCGGCGGTGATGGAGAAATATCCCTGTGGGAAAGCCAGCAGGAGCGCCAGGAGCCAGATCAGCCCCACCAGGACCTTGGTGGCCGCGGCCGAGAGGCGCGGCCGGAGTGGGTGGATGATGGCCATGTACCTGCTCGGGAAAAGTGGGAATTAGGGCTGGGAAACCCTGGAGTTCCAGCCCTGGGAACAGCGGGAATCAGGGCCGGAAAATCCCAGAGTTCAGTGTGGGAAAAGCAGGAATTAGAGCTGGGAAATCCCGGAGTTCAGTTTGGGAAAACCGGGAATTAGAGCTGGGAAATCCCGGAGTTCTGGGTCTGGGAAAAGCGGGAATCAGGTCTGGAAAATCCTGGAGTTCACTTTGGGAAAAGCAGGAATCAGGGCTGGAAAATCCTGGAGTTCTAGCTCTGGGAAAAGTGGGAATCAGGGCTGTAAATCCCTGAGTTCCCTTTGGGAAAAGTGGGAATCAGGGCTGGAAAATCACAAAGTTCCCTTTGGGAAAAGCAGGAATTAGGGCTGGAAAATACTGGATTTTGCTTTGGGAACACCAGGAATTAGAGCTAGAAAATCCCAGTGCTCCAGATGTGGGAGCAGCGGGAATGGGAGCTGGAAAATTTCGGTGTTCCAGCTTTGGGTCTCCTGCATTTTTCCCAAGTGAACCCATTCCCAAGAAGAGCTGGGGGCCGGGAAGGGCCATCAGAAGTGCCTGGCACCGACGCATCCCAAACAAAGGATGGGGGAGTGAATTTGGGAGCTGAGGGAGCTGCCAGGCCCTGAATTCTTCAGGATTTTCCTGAGGCACTGCTGTGCCAGCCCTGATCCCAAATTTCCTGCCATTGTCCCAGAGTGTTCGGAACAACTTCCGGTTGTTTTTCTTCCGTGCCCAGGGCTGGAACAGCTCCAGGGAAAGGAGGGGATGGAGCAACTTTCAGCAAAAATCCCCCATGAAAAAATTCTATTGGGGGATTCCTGCAGGAGCTCTGGATACCCCTGGATCCCGGGAAGTGTCCAAGGCCGGGCTGGACAGGGTTTGGAGCAGCCTGGGATAGGGGATCCCAATCCCACCCATTCCAGGATTCCGTGGATCAAACCACAGTCCCCACTTGCTCCACGGGGGCTTTTCCAAGTTTTTCCAGGGCCATTCCATATGCTGGGAATTGCCTGCAGGGAGGGAGAGGAGCTGGGGAGAATTCCGCTCCTCCCTGCCCTTGCTCTGGGTCCCATGGCTCTGCTGGACTTTGGGAACACGAGGCTCATTCCCTGCCAATTCCCTGATTTTGAGTGGGAATCCTGGCTGTGACTGGAACCCCAACCTGGCTCTGCTCCTCCTGATCCCGGCCCTGCCCATTCCCAATCCCAGCTCTCCCCATTCCCAGTTCAGATCCAGTCTCTCCCTATTCCCAATCCCGATCCCGATCCCAGCTCTCCCCAATCCCAGTTCCAGATCTCCCCAATCCCAGTTCCAGATCTCCCCAATCCCAGTTCCAGCTCTCCTTATTCCCATTCCCAATCCCAATCCCAATCCCACCTCTCCCTAATCCCAGTTCCACCTCTCCCTAATCCCAGTTCCAGCTCTCCCCATTCCCACAGATCCTTCTGCTGCCGGCCAGGAGTGATTCCTCCCTTCCAGGCTCCTGGAACAAGTTCCTGCTTTTCCTGCCTTTCAGCTCCATTGTCCGGTCCCAGACACAGGAAAAAGAGAAATTTTCCCAAGGTTTGGCGATGCCTGGAGGGGCTGAGGATGGCATTTGTTCCCTTCCTGATTCCTGGCTGGAATTTGGAATGCAGCCGGAGCACACGGAGGCTGCAGCTTCCAGGTAGGAGCCTGGATTTTTTGGAAAAACTGAGCCTCTCTTCAGAGTTTGCAGGTGCAGAAAGATTTTTTTGGGAATACTAATCCTCAAAAAACTCCAGTCCTATCCTCCCAGACCTTCCTGTTTTACTACAGCTTCCCTGGATTTGCTTTCCTGTTTTTTTTCAGGGTGGATCAAAGGCTGTAATTTAATTCTTCACCCCAAAAAATCATCCCTGGAATTCATCCCAGCCTCAAAGGGGCTTTTCCATCTGATCCCAAAGATCGTCCTGGAACAGCAGCATGGGAGAGGAGCTGGAAATAACCCATATTTATAGATTATCACCTCCATTCATATGGATTTTAGGGAGAGGAATCTGTGACAAATCCAAACCTGGGGCTGTGTTTAATGCCCGTGGAGCCTCATCCACCCCCAGCTCTGCTTCCCGCAGGGAATCTCGGAGCCAGCGGCTCCAAAGGTGCTGGGAAACGGCAGGAAAAGCCTCCCCCCCATCCCCCCGGATCCCTGCCAGAATTCCCTTTATTCCCTGGGAACAGGGACAGGAGAGGTAGCAGAGCCTGGCCAGCTCCAGGAATAGCCTTGGAAAAATCTGAAACACTCGGAGGAGCCACGAGGCTGCTCTGGAGCCGGGAATTGTCCCTGGAGCTGGTGGGAAATGTCCCCAACCCCAAATTCCCGGGATCCGGGAGTTCCAGCAGTTTGGTGTCCCCCAGTCCCAGGGGGATCTGGCTGAGCTTTGGATCATGGCCCCAGTGGGATCTGGGATCCAGCTGAGCTTTGGATCATAATCCCAGAGGGATCTGTCTGAGCTTTGGATCACAGCCCCAGTGGGATCTGGGATCTGTCTGAGCTTTGGATCACGGCCCCAGTGGGATCTGGGATCTGGCTGAGCTTTGGATCATGGCCCCAGTGGGATCTGGGATCTGGCTGAGCTTTGCATCACGGTCCCAGTGGATCTGGTATCCATCAGGAACTGGGCAGGGAAAACTCAACCCCAGCAGCTGAATGGAGGAATTCCAGAATCCCAGGCTCCAGCCTCTCCCATTGGATTGACCCCTGGAATCCCAGTGGGTTTGCCCAGGGACACCCCCAGGTGTGTCAGGATGCTTTTCCTAGGCTGAGCTGCTCCTCAGACATTCCCAACCTAGCCCAAATCCATGGAATGGCTCTTGGCACGGGGTTTGTGAGGTGAGGCCATTTTGTACCTGAATTCTGGGAAGTGGAGTTGAAAAGGGAAAGGAAAGGGAAGGCAAGGCAAGGAAAGGAAAAAGGAAAAAGGAAAGGGAAAGGAATGAGAGGGAAGGAAAGGAAAAAGGATTGGATCCAAAGGCACTTCCAGCACCTGCAGCAGCTCTGAAGCCTTTCCCAAGCTCCCAGCAGCTCCCAAAGGGTACCCAAAGCCACCTGCAGCCAGGGCTGGGTTATTTTTAGCACCCAAACGAGCTTTGTGTTAATTGTGGTGGAACAGATGGAGCCGAGCAGAGCACCATGCCTGGGATCTGGGCTCTGGGCAGGAGTGACCGGGGATCCTGGTCACTGACCAGTGTCTATCTCTGGGCAGGAGTGACCCAGTGACCCTAGTCAGTGAGCAGTGTCCAGCTCCAGGCAGGAATGATCTCAGTCAATGACCAGAGTCCAGCTCTGGGCAGGAGTGACCCTGGTCAGTGAGCAGTGTCCAGCTCTGGGCAGGAGTGATCTGGTGACCCTGGTCACTGACCTGCATCCAGCTCCAGGCAGGAGTGACCCTATGGCCACGGTCACTGACCTATCCTTGTCCCTGGGCAGCAGTGACCCTGGTCACTGACCTCTCCCTGTCCCACACAACAGTGAACCCCTGACCATGGCCACTGACCTGTGACTGTCCGTGTCTCTGTGCAGCAGTAACTCCACGGCTGCAGCCATTGACCTGTCCCTGTGCAGCAGTGACCCCACAGCCACAGCCACTGACCTGTCCCTGTGTAGCAGTGACCCCACAGCCACAGCCACTGACCTGTCCCTGTGCAGCAGTGACCCCATGGCCGCAGCCACTGACCTGTCCCTGTGCAGCAGTGACCCCACGGCCGCAGCCACTGACCTGTCCCTGTCCCTGTGCAGCAGTGACCCCACGGCTGCAGCCACTGACCTGTCCCTGTGCAGCAGTGACCCCACGGCTGCAGCCACTGACCTGTCCCTGTCCATGTGCAGCAGTGACCCCACAGCCACAGCCACTGACCTGTCTCTGTCCCTGTGCAGCAGTGACCCCACAGCCACAGCCACTGACCTGTCCCTGTCCCTGTGCAGCAGTGACCCCACGGCTGCAGCCACTGACCTGTCCCTGTCCCTGTGCAGCAGTGACCCCACGGCTGCAGCCACTGACCTGTCCCTGTCCCTGTGCAGCAGTGACCCCACGGCCGCAGCCACTGACCTGTCCCTGTCCCTGTGCAGCAGTGACCCCACGGCCGCAGCCACTGACCTGTCCAGCGCGATGGCCGTCATGGAGTAGATGCTGGCGAAGACAGCGGCGATGGGGAAGAAGTTGTGGAAGCGGCAGTAGGCGGGGCCGAAGTACCACTCGTTGTGCACGGCGTAGCTGAAGTTCACCACGGTGTTGAGCGCGGCCATGGCGGCCTCGGCGAAGGCCAGGTTCACCAGCAGGTAGTTGGTGACCGTGCGCATGCGCTTGTGCGCCAGGATGATCCACATGACCACGGCGTTGCCCACCACGGCCACCACCACGATCAGCGCGTAGGCCACGGCCCACAGGGCCACCTGCCACGGCGGCTGCACGAACGGGTTGGCCCAGGACTCGTTCAGGGAGGCATTGAGGTGCTCCAGCTCTGCTGCCAGCGGTGGGGAGTCCTCCATGGCCCCAGCACTGCCGGCCCCCAGAGACTGGGGAGAGGGGCACTGCTGGTTTGGGGTGTGGGGCCCTCCTGATCAGCTGGCTTGGGGTGCAAGTCACTCCTGGATCAGCTGATTTGGGGTGCAGAGACCTCCTGGCTCAGCTAGTTTGGGGTGCAGGGCCCTGCTAGTTTAGGGCCCAGCAGGGTTGGTTCACAGCCAGTTTTGGGGTGCAATCCCTCCTGGATCAGGCAATTCGGGAGTGCAGGGCCCTGCTGCCACTTTGAGGTGGAGGGCTGCTTCAGGGCATGGGCACCTCCCCATTCAGGGGTGCAGGACCCGTCTGGGTGCAGCAGGTTTGGGGTGTAGGGCTGGCTCTGGGTGCAACAGGTTTGGGGTGCAGGACCTGTCTGGGTCAGGGTGCAGAGGGTTTGGGGTTCCAGTCCCTCCAGTGTCCAGGCGCAGCCTGAGCTTGGAGCGTGGCCATGGCACGGCTGGGTGGGGGCTCGGGTCGGGTCCCTCCCGGTTCGGGCACGGCTGGTTCAGGGTCCAGGCCCCTCCGAGCTCGGCTGCAGCTGTTTCAGGGTTCGGATTCCTACCGGTTCGGCACGCGGCTGGTTCGGGGTGCGGGTCTCTCCCGGTTCGGGGTGCGAGTGCTGCCCGGTTCTGCACCAGACTGGGTTGCCGGTGCAGCGGAGCAGGCGCGGATCCCTCCTGCTTCGGGATTCAGTCGGATCGGGAAGCAGCCGCTTCAGGATGCGGCTCCTCTCGGAACCTGCTGCGGCCGGTTCGGGATGCGGATTCTCCGGTTCTGGATGCGGATCCCCGCTCGGTTCGGGATGCGGATTCCCCAGGTTCAGGACCCGGATCCCCGCTCGGTTCCGAACGACGCCGGTTCCGCCTGGTCCCGCCGCAGGCTCGGGGCGCAGCCGGTACCGCGGACCCGACTGCGGCGGGCGAGGCACGAGCGGGGCTTTTATGGGCGGCGCGGGCGGCGCCAGAGTGGGCGGGCAGAACGGGCCCGGGGACAGCCCTGTCCCCTCCCCCGGTGCCCCCGGTGCCCTCCCCCGGTACCTCCTGTCCCCTCCCCTGGTACCCGCTGTCCCCTCCTTTGCACCTCCTGTCCTCTCCTCCGGTCCCCTGTGCCCTCCCCTTGTACCCCCTGTCCCCTCCCCGGTCCTCTGTCCCCTCCCCCGGTACTCCGGTCCCCTCCCCGGTCCCGGGAGCTCCGCAGGGCCCGGTGCCGCTGCTGCCGGTCCCGAGCTCCCGCTGGCAGCGGCTCCTCCGCCTTCCCAGGCACCCCCGATCCCGAATTTCTCTCTCCTACCTCTTTTCTCCCCAAGTCTCCCCGTGCGCTTTTGGGAGCCGACTCCAAAATCAGCGGGAATTAAAAGATCCCGATAACAGCAAAGCGCTGGGATTTTATCGATGGTTTATTGGTAATTTATTTTATCTTTCTTTATCCCCAACCTTTCCAGCCCAGCAGCCGCGAGATCGCTCCCTGCGAGCTTCGCATCCCCAGAGAACAAAGCAAAACCTTGGGATGATTTTCCCCATAGAAAAGGTTTTCCCAGCCCGCCCCCCCGGCTTCCTTCCTTCCCTCATCCATCCCAGGGCCCTCCCCGCAAAAAAACAAACAAACAAACAATAACAAAAAAAACCAACCTGGAAATTCCCTCTCCATGAGAATCCCTCTTCTCCCGGCGGCTGGAATTTATTTAAACTGGGAACAGGGAATTGTCCCTTCCTGCAGCACTGGTTCATATCCAGGGATTTGAATGCCGCTTCTGCCAGAACCATCCCGGCCCTGCTGCTCCAGCTGGGAATTCTGCCAGGAATGCTGCTGGGATTGTGCCAGGAGAGCCGCTTCCCCCTCGGGAATTCTGCTTCCCCCTCGGGAATTCTGCTTCTCCTCCGGGGAGCCGCGCTCGCCCCTCCGCAGTGGCCGGGGGTGATCCCAAATCATCCCGGATTTGGGGGCAGAGGAGCCTCTCCCAGGTAAATCCCGGGGGAATTCGGGAGGGAGCCGCTGGAATTCCTGGCTCCCAGGTCGGCTGTGGAATCCGGGCCGATCCCCACGTTTATTCCAGGCGGGATCTCGGAGCGTTTCCAGGGAGATCCAGAGGGGTCCAGGCCGGGCCCGAGCGCTCCATCCCGAGACTCCCGGGCCGCTCGATGGCAGCATTCCCTAAAAACCCGGGAATGGGAGCGAGAGCTGGGAATGGGAGCTGGGAATGGGGAAATGGGAGCTGGGAATGGGGGAATGTGGGAGTGGGAGCTGGGAATGGGGGGATGGAAACTGGGATTGGGGGAATGAGAGCTGGAACTTGGAACGGGGGCTGGGAATGGGAGCTGGGAATGGTGGTTGAGAATGTGAGAATGGGAGCTGGGAATGGGAGAATGGGAACTGGGATGTGGGAATGCGAGCTGGGAATGGGAGCTGGGAATGTGGGAATGGGAGCTGGGAATGAGGGAATGCGGGACGCGAATGGGAGCTGGGAATGGGAATTGGGAATGTGGGAATGGGGACTGGGACTGGGGGAATGGGAACTGGGAATGGGGGCTGAGAATGTGAGAATGGGAACTGGGAATGTGAGAATGCGGGAATGGGATTTGGGAATGGGAATTCCGGGAATGGGAATTCCAGGAATGAGATTCCCAATCTCCACCTCGGTCTCTCCTCGGGATTTTGGGAAATCTGGGAAAGGCCGAGCCCCAAGCCAGGGACTCCCGGCAGAGAGGGGATCGAGAATCACAAACCCTCGGAGCCATTCCCAGGAAATCCTTCCCCTTCCCTCCATCCCCGGCTGGGGGAGCTCCCCCAGGAGCTCATCCTTCCCTCCTGCCTCAGTTTCCCGCTGGGAAAAGGGGGAAAAGTCTCGGCAGCTCCCGGGGGGAAGATCGGGATCTTTCCCTGGGCAAGGAATTGGAATTTCAGGCGGTGTCCCCATGGGAGAAGGTCCTGGAAGGAGCATGGAGGTGTCGGCGCGGGAATTTGGGAATCTAGAGGGAATTTCAGGTTTTCTTTCCTTTGGAAGGGATTGAATTGAAAGGAAATCGATCGATCAATCAATCAATCAATCGATCGATCGATCAATCTGGGGCGGACACCCGAGGGGTTTTCTGGCTCAGCCGATCCCAATCCCCCGGATCCCTGTGCTGATCCCAGGGCTGCTCCAGGCGTGGATTCCCGACATTCCTGCTCCTTCCCATTTCCAGGGATCCTCCAACCATGTGGAATTAACGAAAGAAAAAATTCAAATTCTGGGTTTTTTAATGGGGAATAAAATAATTCCCGATTTCCATGTGGGAATTCTACCGGCCCCAGGGCTGAGGGACGGCGAAATTCAACGCCGTGGGAAGCAAATTCCTCTTTTTGGAGGGCGATGATAAAAAGGTTTTGTTGTCTTTTATCAACTCACCCCAAAAAGGAGAAAATTTCCATCCCAGCAGCCCCGAAAACGAGATTTTTTTGGGAATGAGGTGACCCCGTGTGGGCTCTCGGTGTTAATTCCCGGGATGTGCTCGGGGTGTTCTGAGGAGGTTTGGGGTTTGCTTTGGATCGGGAAGAAGGGGAGGGAGCCCGAAATTCCCGGGAAAACCTGGGATTGCCAGGTCGGGAATTCCATCCCGGAGCCTTCCCGAGCCTTTTCAAGGACGAGGACACGAAACCCAAATCCCAAATTCCGTCCTTGTCCTGCCCGAGTCGGGAATTTTCCATCCTTGGGGGCCCCACCCACCCCGGCAAAGGGCTTGGATCCCAAAATTCGGGAATGAGGAGCAGCGGGAGCAGCTTCAGACTTTGCCTCCTCCCCAAATCGAAGTTGCGGGTCCCGAACTACGAAACCCCCTGGAATTGGCTTTCCCTGGAATTTTGGCTGGGATGGAACCAGCGCAGGTGCCTCGGGCTGGGATTTAAATCCGCATTTGGCGGCTGGGAGGGGTTTCCGGGCGGGTCTTAATCCCATTGTCTTCCTCCTCCTCTTCCTCATCCTCCTCCTTCTCTGAGGGTGATTTCGGGATTTAGAGCCCCCCCCCCCCGCCAGGGGATCTGGAGGCCTCCCCCAAGCCTGGATTTGGGATTTGGAGCCCCGCTTCCAAAGCTGGATTTGGGATTTGGAGCCCCTCACCCAAGCCTGGATTTGCGATTCTGAGAACCCCCTCCAAGGCTGGATTTAGAGTTTTGAGCTCCCCAAGGTTGGATTTGGGATTCTGAGACCCCCCTGGATTTGGTATCTGGAGCCTCCCAAAGATGAATTTGGGATTTTGAGCCCCCCGCCACTCCAAGCCTGGATTTAGGATTTTGAGACCCTCCCAAGCCTGGATTTGGGAATTTGCAGCCCCACCCAAGGTTGGATTTGGGATTTTGAGCCCTCCCTCCAAGGCTGGATTTGGGATTTTGAGCTCCCCAGCTGGGCACGTGGGGGTTTTGCAGCTCGAAATTGGGGAGTTTTTCCTAAATCCAGGTTGGTTTGAATTTTTTTTTAAAATTTGTTTTTGAGGCACTCAGAGGGTGAAAGCTCCCAGTTTGGAGCATCCCAGGTTGGGATTTATCTCCCTGGGAATTCCTGGAGAGATGAAAATGTCCCAGGGGTAGTTTAGGGACTTTAGGGTTTAATCCTTAAATTGGGATGGGATTTTACAACCCTGCCCTGAATTTAAACCCCCTCCACTCCGGAGCTGCCAGATTTTCCCTTTTCCTTCCCCCTCCTCTTTTTTCCTGTCTTTCACTTCCCCCCCTATTTTTTCCCTTTCTCCCTATTTCTCCCTTATTCCTCATTTTTCCCACTTTCCCCCTATTTCCCCTTTTCCCTGTTTTCCCCATTTGCCCCTTCCCCCTTTTCCCCTCTTTTTCTTTCCCCATTTCCCTTTTCCCCTTTCCGTTTTCCCCCTTTTCCCCCATTTTCCTTTCCCCCCCTTTTTTTCCCTTTTTCCCTTCTCCCCATTTCTCCTTTCCCCTTTTTAATTTCTCCTCTCCCTATTTCCGCTTTCCCCATTTCCCCTTTATTTCCCCTTTCCCCATTTCTTCTCCATTATTTCCCCTTTTCCCTTTTCCCCTCTCCCCTTTCCCCTTTTCCCTTTCCCCACCCACAGTCCCTGATTCACTCCCGGGATCGATGCCCCGTTAATGATTAAATCCCATCAATCCTGCAGCGCCAGCAGTGCTTCCAGCCGGGAGAACAAACCCGGGAATGAACCCCTGGCTGCTCCCCCAGGACAAAGCTCCAAATCCTCTTCCAGGTGGGATTTTGGGATCCATTTTTGATCCCGAATTTTTGGGGTCGCTTTTCCCCAGGCCTGGCCGGCAGGGCCCTCCCCATTAAAGGGAAGAAACGGAATAAATGGAATAAAGAAATGGATCATTCCAGGTCGGTTCCTGCTTGTTCATCCCTGGGGGTGGAACGGGAGAATTTCCGCTGCCGGAACGACTTGTGCTCCTCCCGGAGGGAAAGCGAAGGGAATTCGATTTGAATTCCTTTGGAGAGAAAAGTAAAAGTAAAAAAAAAGGAGCCCTCGGCTCCCAATGCAAGGAATTTCACCGCTGGGCTGGAAGAGAGGTTAAACATCATCCGGGTCAATGCCCTGATGGGGAATTGCTAGGAAAAAAAATTTAAAAAAAATTCCAATTAAGGAGTTTTTAAGGGTAATAAAATCGTTGTGGTCATTCCCGATTTCCATGTGGGAATTCTGCCGGCCTCAGGGCTGAGGGACGGTGAAATTCAACACCGTGGGATGCAAATTCTTCTTTTTGGAGGGCGATGATAAAAAGGTTTTGTTGTCTTTTATCAACTCACCCCAAAAAGGAGAAAATTTCCATCCCTGCAGCCCCGAAAACGAGATTTTTTTTGGGAATGAGGTGACCCCGTGTGGGCTCTCGGTGTTAATTCCCGGGATGTGCTCGGGGTGTTCTGAGTTATCCCAAAGGAGATTTGGGATTTGCTGAGGGTCGAGGAGGGAGCCTGAAATTCCCGGGAAAACCTGGGATCGCCAGGTCGGGAATTCCATCCCGGAAACGGCCCCTCGGCAACAGCCAGGCTGCAAACGGAGGGACCCCTTAATTGGGGTCTCCCCTTAATTGGGGTCTCTCTTTGATCAGAGTCTTCCCTATTTGGGGTCTCCCCTGTTTGGGGTCTTCTTTGGTTGGGGGTCTCTTTTTGATTAGAGTCTTCCCTATTTGGGGTCTCCCTTAGTTGGGGTCTCCCCTTGTTTGGGGTCTCCCTTTGATCAGAGTCTCTCCTTAACTGGGGTCTCCCCTCTTTGGGGTTTCCCTTTGTTGGGGTCTCTGTTTGGTTCTCATCTCCCCTTAATTGGGGTCTCCCCTTAATTTGGGGTCTCCCCCTGTTTGATGTTTCTCCTGGGCTTAGGGTCTGCCCTTAATTGGGGTCTCCCTTTGATTAGGATCTTCCCTATTTGGGGTGTCTCCCCTTGTTTGGGGTCTTCCCTTAGCTGGGGTATCTCTTTGGCTGGAGTCTCCCTTGTTTGGGGTCTTCCCTTAATTGGGATCTTGCCCTGTTTGGGGTCTTCCTTTGCTTCTCGTCTCCCCTTAATTGGGGTCTCCCCTTGTTTGGGGTCTCCCCCTGTTTGATGTCTCACCTGGGTTTGGGGTCTCCCCTTAATTGGGATCTCCCTTTGATCAGGGTCTTCCCTATTTGAGGTCTCCCCTGTTTAGGGTCTCCTCTGCATTGGAGTCTCCCTTGTTTGGGGTCTCCCCCTTGTTCGGGGTCTCCCCTTGTTGGGCTTTGCCTTTGTTGGGGTCTCCTACTGATCAGGGTCTCCCCTTGGCTGGGGTCACCCAAATTCCCTCCACCTCCTCCCTTCAGCAAGTTCAGCGCTTTAGGAAAGAATTTCTCTTTCCTTCAGAGGTGAAGTTTTTGCTCCAGCTTGCTCAAAGTGATGGTGACAAAATAATAAAAGAAATCGTATTTTTAAAAAATCAAAATGTGAAGGGATTAAAAAAAAAATCAAAATCTGAGGGGATTAAAAAAAAAAATCTGAGAGGTTAAAAAAAAAAAAAAATCTGAGGAGATCCAAAAGATCCAAATCCAACTGGGATCTAAAAACAATCAAAATTTGAGGCAAATCAAAAAAGACCAAAATCCGAGGGGCTGAAAAGGATCAAAATCCGAGTGGGATACAAAAAAAATCAAAATCCCAGGGGTTTAAAAGATAAAAATCCGAGGGAATCAAAAGAAATTCCAGAGCCCTGTGTGGCTCGGAGGATTCCTCTGGGATAATCCCGGGTGGAAAATCCCCTTTCCAGCCGCTCTCTCCCCGCAGGAATTCCCGTCGAGCCCGCAGCATCTCAAGGGTTAAGGCGGCCTCGCTCTGCCCCTGCCGGGCGGAAATCGGCCAAGTTCAAATTCCCCGCAGCAATTCCAGCCGGGAATGAGCCGGGAAGAGCCGCGGGGATGGCACGGACCTGCCGCGATTCCCACTTTTATTATTACGGCGTCAAGTTCGCGCTCTCCGCCTACGCCACGCTCTTCTCGGTACGTTCTTTTCCCGTTTTCCCCCATTTTCCCCCATTTACCCCCTGTGTTTTCCTGCTTTTCCCGTGTTTTCCCACCTTTTCTCGGTGTTTCCCCACCCCCGCGGGGCAGATTTGGATTTTCCTGCCCCTTTCGTATTCAAATTTTCCCTTCCCAAAGCCCCCAAATCCTTGAGGAAAACCCGCGGAGCCTCCAAGCCCCGGGCCCGCCTCCAAACTGGGCGATTTTGGGGCATTTTGGGCTCCAAACTGGCAATTTTGGGGTTGTTTGGCACCAAACTGGGCGATTTTGGGCTCCAAAATGAGCGATTTTGGGGTTGTTTGGCAGCAAACTGGGCGATTTTAGGGCATTTTGGGCTCCAAACTGGGCGATTTTAGGGCATTTTGGGCTCCAAACTGGGCAATTTTGGGACATTTTGGGCTCCAAACTGGGCAATTTTGGGACATTTTGGGCTCCAAACTGGGCGATTTTGGGGTTGTTTGGCACCAAACTGGGCGATTTTGGGGTTGTTCGGCTCCAAACTGGGCGTTTTTGGGATGAACCTGCGGTTTTTGGGGGTGTTTTCCAAGCTCACCCCCCTCTGCGATTCCTTTGTGGCAGCGAGTCCCGTTTGGAGCAGGAAAAAACCGCAGAAATTCCACTTTTTTTTCACCCCCTGCAGACATCGATGGGGTTTGAGCCGCGTTTCTGTGGGACAAATTCAGAATAAAGTGAATTTTAGGTGGCTTTGAACCCCTGAACTCTGCTCGGGGCGGGATTTCTGGGAGGTGCCAACACCTGCGGGAGAGGGGAGGGGAAAACCAGGAATTCCGCCCACTTTGAGGTCTCTTTTTGGGGTTGGTTTTGCAGAATTCTGACTTTATTTCCAAATATTTCCTCCTTAGGGTTAAATAACCTCGGGGTGGGGTTAATTTTCCAGGTGTGAGCACAGAAATTCCTCCGCAGGTGCCCGGAAATGATTTTAATTTCGGTTTTTATTTCTTTTTGAGCCGTGAACGAGCTCGGCCCAGCCCTTGTGCCCGGGGGCTTGCGCCAACGCAAAAAATCACCAAAAATCGATTTTTTTGGGGGGAATATCTCCTGGATTTCCCAGGCTCTGTGGGGTGGGAAAGCTCCGAGGGGCCAGACCTCTGGAACATTCCCAGAAACCCCCAAAATTCCAGATTTCTCCCTCGTTTCTGGCTGAGGTTGGAGTTTGGGGTGCGATTCGTTCAATATTCCAGAAAAACTGGGGCAAATCCCAAGATTTGGGATCTCAAGGAGCCAACCCTGCTCAATTTGGGGTTTCCCAGAGGTTTTTGGGGTGTTGAAGGAATGGCAGGATTTTCCCCCCAGTTCCATTTTGAGAATTGTGGATGAACTCTGGGACAATTCCCAGATTTTGGGGGAATTCTGGGAGAGCTCCATGGGAAATCCACCAGCGAGAGGCTTGGATTGGTCCAAAAAACGGGAAAACAACCCCAAAAAAACCCCATTTTTTGGGGCTCCAAGCCCTCCTTCCTCCATCCCTGGGATGTTCCCAGGCAGGAATTCTGCTCCAGGGAATCCACGGGAATTCTGCGGCTCCTGGAAGCCTTTCAGCCTGACCTAATTCCGGCCTCATTTACATAATCGCAACCCAATTAATTCCGAGAACCCTCCAAGCCTCGTTAACCCTGTTAACGGGGCTGGGATGTTTTTCCCAATAAAAGCAGGATTTTTTTGGTAGGAATTCCCTTTGGAAATTGGGCTCCTTGGAATAAAATCCTGAGGGATGAGGGTGGGGTTGGCGATTCCTGGTTTTCCAGCTGAGGGTTGTCCCAGCTGTGGAAAATCAGATTTTGAGCCGGTGGATCCTTTCCAGGGATTTTGTTACATCCGGAAAAATCTGGGAAGGAGCCTGGGATGAGCCAGAGAGCGGCTTTAAACCAGGGAATTGGGGGTTGGTTTTAATCTGGCTGAGTGGAGATTTGGGATTTTCTTTTTCCCCCAAAAAAAATCTCCTTCCCTTTCCTTGAAAAATCCAAAAAATATAAGAAATATGGAAAATTCTTATGCCACAAAATGGAGAGCGAATGTTTCAACCGACCCCACTGAAAATTGGGATTTGGACATTCCCTCTGGACAAAAACCCCATTCCTGCTTTTTCCTCTGGAAAAACAAAAGGCCATTCCCAACATTCCCTCTGGAGGAGCTCACAGCTCCGGGAGAGCTTTTCCCCATTCCTAATTCCCAATTCCTAATTCCCAATTCCCATTTAACCTCGGGATGAGCTGGGAGCTCCTCCCACCCCAGAACTGGGTGTTAATTATTCCCTATTCCTTAATTGCTCCTATCCCAATCCCACGACTCCAGGAGAGGGAATTCCACAAGGATGGGGCCCAACCTGAGTTTAAATTAAATCAGGAATATTCTGGAACTCTGGAATTTTCCAAGGCCAGGCTGGAGCACCCCAGGAGGAGCTTTGAGATCTTTTTCATCCCAGCTCATTCCAGGATTCTCTGGAAGCTCAGGAATTCAGCGGGATCAGCTCAATATTTCCATGGGAAATGAGAGGAGTGAGCCCATCCCATGGAAACCAGGAAAATCCCGGGATGAAGGAGCCGTGGTGCCCTGTGGCAGCCTCGGGAATTCTGCACCCTTTCCGTTCTCCAAGGGTGCTTCTCATCCCTGGAAAAGCCATTTTTAGGGACTCCCTGTGTCCATCCCAAAACCTTCCTGAGTTTTTTCCCGCTGGGAAGCGAAGGTTTGAAGGTTTTCCATCCCAGAATCAAAATCCCTCAGGAACGTGTTGGGAATGCTGGGGTTGATTGGAGCTGGCTGTGGAGAGAGAAAGGAGGCTCCGAGTACTCCAGAAGCTTCAAAATGGGCAGAAATTGGGGAATTTTGGGGCTCAGGGTCCTTCAAAACCAAGCAGAGAATCTGGGAGGATCCAGGCAAAATCCTGTCTAGAATCCAGGATGGACCCAGGTGGATCCATCACTGCAGGACATTCCTGGTGTGGGAAGCATTCCCAATTTCCCGTTATGCCAGGCAGTGAAGGGATAATGCTCCCGGGCTGTGGAACATTCCGAAGGTTTCACGGGGTTTTCCTTGGATATCTCCCACCTCCCCCTCTCCCTTGGAGATTTTTTTCCCAGCCCGAATCCTGAAAACCCTGAAAACTCTGAGAATCCTGAAAACTCCCCAAAATCCCCCAAACCCTGAAAATCTTAAACACCAAAAAATCCTGAAAATCCCAAAAGCCCTGGAAATCCTGAAAATTCTGAAAACTCTAAACCCTTGAAAACCCCTAAAATCCTGAGTATCCCAAAAACCCCAGAAAAAATCCCCCAAACACCAGAAAATCTGGAAAACCCCTTAAATCCTGAGTACTCTGAAAACCCCAAAAAATCCCAAACCCCCCAAAATTCTGAAAACCCTGAAAATCCCCCAAAATCCTGAAACCCCTGAAAATCCTGAGTACCTCAAACTCCAAAAAATCCTTCAAATCCCAAAAATCTTGAAAACCCCCAAAATCCTTCAAATCCCACCAATCCCGCTGCAGATCCTGGGGCTGCTGATCCTGGGCTTGGGGATCCTTGGTCATCTCCCACTTTCCCCTCTCCCTCAGACTTTTTTCTCACCCCAAATCCTGAAAACCGCCAAAAACCCCTGAAAATCCCCCAAAACCCGGAAAATCGCAGAAATCTTGCTGCAGATGCTTGGGCTGGTGATCCTGAGCGTGGGGATCCTTGGACATCTCCCACTTTCCCCTCTCCCTCAAAGACTTTTTTCCCACCCCAAATCCTGAAAACCCCCAAAACCGAATATCCCCCAAACCCCTGAAAATCCCAAAAATCCCGCTGCAGATGCTGGGGCTGCTGATCCTGGGCGTGGGGATCTACGCCGAGGCGGAGCGGCAGCGGCACAGAACCCTGGAAGGGATTTTCCTGGCTCCAGCCGTGCTGCTGCTCCTGCTGGGAATCACCGTGTTCCTCGTGTCCTTTGTGGGAATGCTCGGCAGCCTCCGCGACAATCGCACCCTGCTCCGGACGGTGAGGATCACCCTGGGGTTGGGGATTCCAGAGAGGGAATTCTGTGGATGTGGGGTAACCTCCGTGGTTTGGGGAACCCAATGGGGAAATTCCATGGATCCAGAGTCACCTCCATGGTTTGTGGATCAGAGGGAGGGAATTCCATGGATGTGGGGTCACCTCCACAGTTTGGGGATTCCAGGGAGGGAATTCCATGGATCCCGAGTCTGGGAGGTCTCCAGGAGGGAATTCAGTGGATCCGGGGTTACCTCCACAGTTTGGGGATTTCTGGGAGGGAATTCCGTGGATCCAGAGTAATTTCCATGATTTGGGAATGACAGGGAGGGAATTCCATGGATCCAGGGTCACCTCCATGGTTTGTGGATCAGAGGAGGGAATTCCATGGGTCCAGAGTCAAGACTGTGTCTGAGAGGTCTTAAGGAGGGAATTCCATGGATCCAGAGTCACCTCCATGGTGTGGGGATCCCAGGGAACGAATTCCATGGATCTGGAGTCAAAATTACACCTGGGGGATCTCCTGGAGGGAATTCCATGGATTCAGAGCCTCCACCATGGTTTGGGGATCACAGGGAGGGAATTCCATGGGTTCCAAATCTGGGAGGTCTCCAGGAGGGAATTGCGTGGATCCAGGGTCACTTCCATGGTTTGGGGATCCCAAGGGGGAAATTCCACAGGTCCGGAGTCACCTCCATGGTTTGGGGATTCCAGGGAGGGAATTCCATGGATTTTGAGTCAAAACCACATCTGGGATGTCTGAAGGAGGGAATTCTGTGGATCCGGGGTCAGCTCCATGGTTTGATGGATCCCAGGGAGGGAAATCCATGGATCTCGAGTCTGGGAGGTCTCAAGGAGGGAATTCCATGGATATGGAATCACCTCCATGGTTTGGGAATGGCAGGAAGGGAATTTCATGATTCAGGGTCACCTTCATGGTTTGGGGATCTCCAGGAGAGACTTCCATGGATTCAGAGTCACCTCCATGGTTTGGGGATCCCAGGGAGGGAATTCCATGGATCCAGAGTCAAGACTGTGTCTGGAGGTCCTAAGGAGGGAATTCCATGAATTCAGAGTAACCTCAATGGTTTAGGGGATCCCAGGGAGGGAATTCCACGGGTTCAGGGTCACCTCCATGGGTTAGGGGATTCTAGGGAAAAGCAAATTCCCAAAGAAAAATGAATTCCTGAGGAAAGCGCCTTCCCTGCCTGCCCAGCCCGGGTTTTTGGGAGTCGGGAGGTGAAAAGCCAGGAATTGCTGAGGACAGGAAGGAGCAGGGAAGGGAACACAGCAATCAGAGCTTTGTGTGGATCAGGAATTGTCCTTTCCAGGATTAATCCCGGGAACAAAAGCAATCAGGGAAAGAGGCGCTGGAGGAGCTCTTGGAGCTGAGCTGGGCCTGGCAGCTGCAGCTTTTGGGGTTTTTATGTCAAAAAACTCGGAAATTGTGTTTAAAAGGATCCGGGATTTGTGTTTTAAATTATCTGGGATTGTCTTCAAAAGGATCTGGATTTGGATTTAAAAGGATCTGGGATTTGTATTTTAAAGGCTCTGGGTCTTTGTCTAAAAGGATCCAGATTTGTGTTTTAAAGGATCTGAGATTTTGTTTAAAAGGATCCAGGATTTGTGTTTTAAAGGATCTGGGGCTGTCTTTAAAAGGATTCAGATTTGGATTTATAGGGATCAAGGATTTGTGTTTAAAAGGATCTGAGATCTTGTTTTAAAAGATTCAGGATTTATGTTTTAAGAGGATGCAGATTTGGATTTAAAAGGATTCACGTCCATGTTTAAAAGGATGCTTATTTGTGTCCAAAAGGATCTGGGATTGTGTTTAAACATAGATTTGTGTTTGCAAGGATTCAGGATTTGTGTTTAACAGGATCTGGAATCACATCTTAAAAGATCTTGAATTTCTGTTCAAAAGGGTCTGGCTGGGATCGTGTTTAAAAGGATTTGGGATTTGTGTTTGAAAGGATCCAGATTAGGATTTAAAAGGATCTGGGATCTTGTTTTAAAGGATCTGGGACTTTTGTCTAAAAGGATCTGGGATAATGTTTTAAAGGATTGGGAATCGAGTTTAAAAGGACCTGGATTTGTGTTTTAAAGGATCCAGGATTTATGTTTTAAAGGATCTGGGACTGTGCTTGGAAGGATTTGGATTAATGTTTGAAGGGATTTGGGATCACGTTTAAAAGGACCTGGATTTGTGTCTGGAAGGATTGAGGATCGTGTTTTAAAGCATTCAGGATTTCTGTTCGAAGGGATCCAGGGTCATGTTTAAAACTGAATTTGTGCCTTAAAGGATTGAGAACCTTGTTTACAAGGATCTGAGATTCATGTTTCAACCTGGATTTGTGTTTTAAAGGATGTGGAATTTGTGTTTAAACCTGGATTTATGTTTTTTAAAGGATCCAGGGTGCTGTTTAAACCCGGATTTGTGTTTATAAGGATCTGAGGTTTGTGTTTAAACCTGGATTTGTGTTTAAAAGGATTGGTAATCTTGTTTATAAGGATCTGGGATTCATGTTTCAACCCTGATTTGTGTTTATAAGGATTTGTGATTCATGATTAAACCTGCATTTCTGTTTTAAAGGATTAGGAATTTTGTTTATAAGGCTCTGGGATTTGTGTTTCAACCTAGATTTGTGTTTTTTAAAGGATCCAGGGTTGTGTTTAAGCCTGGATTTATGTTTTTTAAAGGATCTGAGATTCATGTCTAAAACCAGATTTGTGTTTATAAGGATCTAGGATTCATGTTTAACCTGGATTTGTATTTATAAAGGTCTGGGATTCATGTTCCAAAGGCTCTAGGATTCGTGTTTAAACCTGGATTTGTATTTATAAGGCTCTGGGATTCGTGGTCTGAAGGATCCGGGCTCATTTCTCCCCGGAGCCGTGGGATTCCCTCTGGAATTCTTGTTCCCGGATGATTTGTGGCTGCTCTGTGCCCGCTCGGGGCTGCTGGAGGCTCCATCCATCTCCCACCCCCGCAGCTGCTCTGTTTCCATTTTTCTACAGGGAACAGGCCGTTCCTGACATCCCAAATCCTTGGGATTGATGTTCTGGAAACTCCAACCCCGTGGGATTCGTGCTCCGGAGGGGCAGGAATTAAATGGCACAAATTTTGGGTTGGAATAACCAGGTTTAGGGATAATTAATGAGGAACAAAACTTTGGAGATCATTAAGGGAGGGATTTATCGATTCTTAAGGTTTCTGTGGGAATTAGCGTCGTTTCTTGGGAATTTGGATTGATGAGCTCATTAACGGCTGCGTTAATTGAATCAGAATTGAGCAGCTCTTCCTGACTCAGCATCCAGAGCCGGAGAAAGATTTCCTTGGCAAGTTTCTCCATGAAATCCGGAATTTGCTTGGAGCTTTGTGCTGGGAGAGACCCTCAGCCTCCTTCCTGATCACTTCCTGATCCCTTCCTGGCCCTTTCCAATCCCTTTCCAATCCCTCCTCAATCCCTTCCCGATCCTTCCCGCTCCCTTCCTGGTCCTTCCTGATCCCTTCCCAGTCCTTTCTCAATTCCTTCCCAATCCTCCTGATCCCTTCCTGATCCTTCCCGCCCCCTTCTCACTCCCTTCCCAATTCCTTCCTCCTCCCTTCCTGGTCCTTCCCAATTGCTTCCCAATCCCTTCCTGGTCTTACTCAGTCCCTTGCCAGTCCCTTCCTGATCCTTTTTGATCCCTTCCCAGTCCTTTCCTGATCCCTTCCCAATCCCTTCCCAATCTCTTTCTGCTCCTTCCCAATCCCTTTCTGGTCCTTCTCAGTCCCTTCCCCATCCTTTCTCAATCCTTTCCCAATCTTTTCCCGATCCTTTCCCAGCCTTCCTCTCCGTGATGGATGGTGACACATGGGGACATGGCCACCAAGGCAAAATTTTGGCCAAAATTCCAGGGAAAAGCGGAATTCCGATGAGGAATTCCTTGTTCCCTGGTATCTGGGTGTTGGAGTCAGACTTGGGTTCTGGGATAATCCGTCCTTTACTCATTCCAGTTCTTCTGGGTGCTCCTGCTGATCTTCCTGACAGAGCTGCTGCTGATCCTCATGGAGATCATCTTTGAGAGCAAGGTGGGAGCAGGGACAGCCCCAGGGTCACCTCTGTTGCCTGGAATTCCTGAAAATCCTTTAGTCATTCCCAAAAATTGAATGGCTATTCCCAAAAAAGCAGTGGTTATTCCCAAAAACTCCCAAAACCAGAATTGCCATTCCCAAAAATGGAATGGCTACTCCTAAAAGTTGAATGGTTATTCCCAAAAATGGAGTGGTTATTCTCAAAAATGGAGTGGTTATTCCCAAAAATTGAATTTTTATTCCCAAAAGTTGAATGATTAGTCCCAAAAATTGAATGATTAGTCCCAAAAATTGAATTGTTAGTCCTGAAAATGGAATTGTCATTCCTGACCATGTTATTCCCAAAATAGGAATGGTCATACCTTGGGCAGTAACTTCAGGATGCAGCCAGAGTTTTAAAGTTCAATTGATTTAAAATTAATTTGAATTTGATGGGACAATATCAAAAGTTAATTAAACCTCAAACAATGAGGGGAGGAGGGAGGGGGGAGTGACAAATCTGACCTGGAATTGTGGGAAGCACAAATCCGCCTCTGGAACAATGGATGTTCATCAAACTCTCAAATCCTGGAATTAATTGGATTTCAGATGAAATCAGAAATTAATTCCACAGCCTCCAAGCACTCATTATGCAAATCAGCTCTGTTGATATGCAAATGAGGCCGGGGGGATTAATGGGGTTGGGATCCTGGGGAGGGAGGGAGGGGTGGAAAGGGAGCAGAACCCAGGGAGCTTCAAGTCCCACCTGGAAAATCAGTATTCCCAAAACCAGAATTGTCATTCCCAAAAATGGTATTGTCATTTCCCAAAATCGAATTATTGTTCCCCAAAATGGAACTGTCATTCCCAAAAACAGAATTGTCACTCCCGGAAATGGAATTGCCATTCCCCAAAATGGAATTGCCATTCCCCAAAATGGAATTGCCATTCCCCAAAAATGGAATTGTCATCCCCGAAAATGGAATTGTCATTTCCCAAAAATGGAATTGTCATTCCCAAAATGGATTTATCATCCCCAAAAATGGAATTGTTATTCCCAAAAACAGAATTGCCATTCCCCAAAATGGAATTGTCTTTCCCAAAATGGAATTGTCATTCCCTAAAACAGCATTGTGATTACCAAAAAGGGAACTGGGATCAGCCTTTCTGGGGACAAAGCAGCAGGAAATGGGAAAATGTCAGTTTGGTAAAAACCAGGAAAGAAAATATTCCCAAGGCTCCCTGAGCTGTTTGAGATTCCCAGGAATCATCCCCAGCACGTTTTCCCCATTCCTGAGTTCTCTTCCTGTTCCCTCTCTTCCCAACCTTAAATTTTCCAGTGTATTGAAAATGGAATTTTTCTCTTCCCTACCTTTTTCTACCTGCTCCAAACTCAGGGAAAAATTTCCTTCTTCCCTCCATTAATATTCCTGCCTGGTGGTTTTTTTGGGAATTACCATTCCCACTTGGTGTTTTTTTGGGAATTACCATTCCCACCTGGTGTTTTTTTGGGAATCGAGTGGAGAATCCACTCTGGCTCTGCCCTGGATACTCGGAGCCTCCCCAGGAACATTCCCAGGCATCCATAAAATGCCTTTTCCATCCAATTAGTGCTTAATTAATTCCCTGAAGTGCCAGCCCTAGCCCATCCACACCATTCCCTGGATTTCTGGGGATCAGGAAGGATCCAGGGTTCCATGAGGGCTCTGCTCCCACTTGTAGAATATTTTTCCATGGATAATTTCCCTCTCAGAGCCCTTGCCAGGAACTAAAATCCCGAATTTACGTGGGATTAGCAGTTTGGAGGAGTTAGAATTGTCATTCCCAAAAATTGTCATTCCCAAAACCAGAATGGTCATTCCCAAAAATTGAATGGCTATTCCCAAAAATTGGATTGTCATTCCCAGAAATTGCATGGTTATTCCTAAAAGTTGAACGGTTATTCCCAAAAATGGAATGGTTATTCCCAAAAATTGAATCAAAATGGAATCAAATCCAGCGGAACAGGAAAAATCACGTGGATAAAGATTCCTTGGCCTGCCTGGATGTGCCAGGAATGGATCCAGACAGCTCCAAAATTATGGATTTGATCTCAGGAAATCACCTTGGGACAAGATAAAATTCCTCCTCTGTGCCAGCCTGGAATGTTGTGCTGTTTTCCCTGAGTTTTCCCACTTTGGGTTTCTCCATTCCAGATGAACGAGGTTTTCCACTCCAACATCCAGGAGGGAATCCGGCACTACTACGATGACCTGGACTTCAAAAATATCCTGGATTTTGTGCAGGAAAAGGTTTGGATGGGAAAAGGGGGAAGTTTTCCAAGGAATGGTGAATCCCATGCCCTGTTTTCCTTGGATTTGCAGTTATTCCTATCCCTGAGGTGTTTTCCTTGAGTATCTTCACCTGGTTGGGTTTTCCATGGGATTTCTTGCCTGGTTTTGCCTCCCTGAGCTCAGAGAGGGATTTTTTGGGAATTGTCCTGGGATTTGTGTGCCCTCAGCCGCCCCTTGGCTTGGATTGTGCCGGAATATTTCCATTCCTGTCTTTTAGTAGGAAATCTCTGCCTGGAATTTTTTAGTCTCTTCTTAACCCACCCGGAGAGGGAGGGAGGAGGGAAAGAAATCAATTTAAAATCCTCTCCAGGAATACAAAAACCCTTGGGAAAATCTCTTTTCCCTGGAGTCCCCAGCAGCAGGACAGGGAAAAATCCCAGATTTCTGGGGGCTGGGAGGAGAAAGAATTCCAATCTTTCCATGGAATTGCTGAGGTTGGAAGAGCCCTCCAAGATCAAACCAAACCATTTCCCCACATCCCACAGGATCTGGGATCACTCCCATGCTCTGTGTGGATTTTTCTGGTGAGAATTTCTTGGCTCTGAGCATTCCTAAATGGGGGAAAAACCTAGAAAATCCCAAAACCTGAGGAAGGAATTCTGGGAATGTCCCAGGTGGGATTGGGGCAGCAGGGTCCAGTTTAGAGCGTTCCTAAATGGGAAAAAACCTGGAAAATCCCAAAACTTGGGGAAGGAATCCTGGGAAGGTCCCAGGTTGGATTGGGTGAGCAGGACCTGGCTTTGAGCATTCCTAAATGGGAAAAGCCACGAAAAATCCCAAAACTTGAGGAAGGAATTCTGGGAATGTCCCAAGTGGGACTGAGGAGCAGATCCTGGCTTTGAGGCCAAGCTGCTCCCAGAGAATTTGGGATGTTCCTACCCCAGCCCAAATTCCCTCTATTTTTCTGGAATAATCCCAAATCCACAAATTTTATCCCTGGATTTGAAGCAGAGGAGCCTGGGAAGCTCCTTCAATTTGGGATTTAAAACTTTAATTCCAGGGCTTCTCCTTGACTTTCGGACTTTGGGCCCAGCCTTGCTGAGCCGAGCTCAAAACCAGGCTGGGAACTCTCTGGAGTCCTTGGATTTGGGGAAAGATTGGAATTTCCCCTAAGATTTGCTCCAACCACCCCAGGACAAGGTTGGAATTCTGCGTGTGTGAGAAATGGAGCTGGGAATTCCCAGACTTTCCCAGAGCTCTGGGAATCCTCGAATCTCCAGGAAAAGCGGATTTATTTCTGAGAATTCCTGCATCTCCAAACAATCTCGGATCAAGCTCCTTCTAGATGATTCCATGGATTTTCCCCACCATTCCATGGATTTTCCCCACCATTCCATGGATTTTCCCACCATTCCATGGCATTTTTCCACCATTCTGTAATGTTTTTCCACCATTCTATGACATTTTCCCACAATTCCATGGATTTTCCCACCATTCCATGACGTTTTTCCAGCGTTTTTCCCACCTGCTGCTTCCCTTTGGGATTTTCCTCCCCTTTTTCTGTTTCCAGCAGTTTTTGGGAGCTGGTCACCCTTTCTGGCACAGGTGGGACCAAAAGAAATCCAGGAATTTCAGGTGGGAATCCAGGAATTGTAAATCTGTGTTTGGGGTGGAGCAGGGCAGGAAGATCCCTGGAGTTTTTCCTACTTTCGCTTGGAAAAGGGGAAAAGAGGTAAAAACCTCTCCCAAAATCTGCTCCTGGATGAGTTTAGTGCTTAAAAATTGGGAAAAATCCTTTTTCCCCTACTTTTCAAAGCAGTCCAGCCTTTCCTGGCCATTGGAGGTTTTTCATTTTGGGGGAAAATCTTAAATTCCGATTGTTTTCCATGAGGAGGGATGAGCTGGTTCAGAACAGGCTAATCTTTATTCTGTGGAGGACACGGAGTGACTTTGATTGGAATTTTTTTGATCTTCGCTGCGGGAAAAGAAGGAAAAAAAGGAGAATTTTTTTTGTTGTTCTTTTATTTTTTTCCCTTTGTAGCTGCAGGATTTGATCTCAGTTTATCGTGATGGGAAGAGAAATCCCTGTGAGGCCGATGGGGTTTTGTGGGATGGCTCAGAGCCACCAAATCCATCCCTGAGGGCACTGCTGGAGCCATCCCTGCCTCGGGAAAAGCTGGATTTGTCACTGGGAATTAAACCATGGAAGTGTGGATGAGGCTGATCCCACAGATACATCCAAGGCCCTGGGAAAGCCACGCTCAAATCCCTCTAAAATGGGGATAAATGGGAAAAAATTCCCATTTTTTTTACCCTTCAACTTCCCTGGGAGCAGGGAAAAATTGGAAAGTGGAGATGCAGGGAATTGGATTGGAATTACGGAATAGTTTGGGTTGGATGGGATCTTAAAATTCCTCTTTTTCCATGGGCAGGGATCCCTTCCCCTATCCCAGGTTGTTCCAGCCTGGTCTTGGACACTTCCAAAGGATCCAGCTTCTCTGGAATTCCATCCCAGCCCTTCCCCAGGGAGGAATTCCTTCCCATTATCCCTGTGTCCATGGGAATCCATTTCCTGTTATCCCAGGGCCACCGGGCTGATTCCAAACCCCTTTTCCAGGAGTTTTCCAGAGTTTCCAGGGCTGGGGAATTCCATCCCTGCCCTTCCCCACCCTCCCAGAGAGGGATTTCCCAACCCGACCCCAAATCCCTGTGGAGCGGAAATCCCTTCCCTGGTTTCTCCTGGAATTCTGGGGTTTTCCAGCTCCCCCCTCACCCCTCTCCCTGTGTTTTTCCTGCAGTTTTCCTGCTGTGGAGGGGACGAATTCCGGGATTGGGAAGTGAACCAGTACCATGCCTGCAACGGCAGCGGGGCCCTGGCCTGCGGGGTGCCCCACTCCTGCTGCGTCCGCGGGGTGAGCCGTGACGGGAGATCCCAAAACTCCCGGGAAATTCCCTCTTCCCAATGGCTTTTCTGCTCCAAGGGGTTTCTGCCTCGTGGCATTCCCACCTGGAAAAACATTAGAGGGAATTTCATCCGGACAGGGGGAAGGAGATGGAGTAATAATATTTATTTAAGGAAAACACCAGAATTCCAGGGAAATTCCCTCTTCCAGCTGTTTTTTTCCATGACAAAGGGGTTTTTGCTTTGTCATTTCCCACGTGGAAAAAGGTTTGAGGGAATTTTTTTGGAAGAGGGGGAAGGAGATGGAATAATAATATTTAGTTATGTAGAACACCACAATTCCAGAGAAATTCCCTCTTTCCGCCAGTTTTTCTGCTGCAGATGGTTTCTGCTTTGTCATTCCCACTTGGGAAAAGGCTTGGGGGAATTTTGGTGGAAGAGGAGGAATGAGATGGAATAAGAATATTAATTCATAAAAAACACCAGAATTCCAGGGAAATTCTCTCTTCCAGGTGTTTTTTCCATGCCAAAGGGGTTTCTGCTTCATGGCATTCCTGCCTGGAAAAAGATTGGAGGGAATTTCATCAGGAGAGGCGAAAGGAGCCGAAATAGGAATTTTTATTTATGGAAAACACCAGAATTCCAGAGAAATTCCCTCTTCCCACCTGTTTTTCTGCTCCGGAGGGTTTCTGCTTTGTCATTCCCACGTGGAAAAATGTTTGAGGGAATTTCTTTGGAGAGAAGAAAGGAGCTGAAATAGGAATATTTATTTATGGAAAACACCAGAATTCCAGAGAAATTCCTCTTCCCGATGGTTTTTTGCTCCAAGGGGTTTCTACTTCATGGCATTCCTGCCTGGAAAAGGGTTTGAGGGAATTTTTTTGGATGAGGGGGAAGGAGATGGAATAGGAATGTTTATTTATAGATAGTCTGGATTTTTCTGGAATTGTGGAGGTCAATTCCTGGGATAATGGAGGAGTTGTTGGGAATTCTGAGGTTTCCAACTGTGAGATATAAAAGGTTTGGAAATTAATTATCTGGGGACAAAACCAGCAGCAGCTTGGAAAGACTTGGGAATGTTTGCCTGGAGAAGGGAAATTCCAGGAAAATTTTGGAGCCACTTTCAGGGCCTGAAGGTGTTCCAGGAGAGCTGGAGAGGGATTGGGATAAGGGATGGAGGGATAAGACACAGGGAATGGGAAAATGAGATTGAAATGGGATTTTGGGATGGAATGAGCCTGGGGAGGGCTGGTATGGAATTCCCAGAGAAGCTGTTGCTGCCCTGGATATTTGGGAATGTCCAAGGCCAGGCTGGAGCCACCTGGGATTGAGGGAATTGTCCCAGGGTGGCCCTGGATGGGATTTAAGGTCCCTCCCAACCCAAAGCATTCCAGGATTTGGGATCTCAGCTCCATCCCACCCTGGATCCTCCCCCATCGCATTCCCATCTGGATGCTGTGGGGTTTGGAAGTTTCTGGGATCCCATTTCTGCTTCTGGCTCCCGCCAAGGGGATTTCTAGGGAATGAGGGGATTTTTGGGGTACTAAGGGATTTTTGGGGTACTAAGAGATTTTTGGGGAACTAAGGTATTTTTGAGGAATTTGCTGCCAGCAGGGCTGGAAGGGATTGGGAAAAGCTGGAATTCCAACTACCTAGATGGAGCCAGGATGTGGAGACAGTGGAATTCCAGAGCCAGGAATTTCTCCTGGGGGAATTCCCACATTTGGGAATCCAAACCAAGCTGGGATTTTCAGCGAAGCACTCTGAGCCCAGATTATTTAATCCAACCCATGTGAGGATAAAACCTCAGGATCCAGGAAAAACTCCAAACATCCCAGCAAGGCTGGAGAACTCCAAAAAAGGCTCTGCCGAGCTCCGGATCTCTGGGAATATCAGCGCCGGATCCCAGCCCTGGCACGAGGAAAATTCCTCATCAATCCCTCCTTGTTCCTGGGGGTTTTTAATGGAAAAAGAGGAAATGTGAAGGGGTTTAATTAGCTGTGCGGGCTTGATATGCAAATGAGATGCAGATTTGAGATCCTCTCTAATCAGGGCCTTGATTAATGACGGAATGAGGAATTCCTGCCGTGAGGATGGGCTGCAGGGAGCCGAGGGTGGTTTTTGGGTATTTTTACACTCCTGTGGTTTTTTGGGGGGGGACAATTTGGCAAAAAAACCCCCTAAAAACAACTCAGCAAGGGGCAGGGAGAGGGAAAATTTCCCTTAATCCGGAGGGGGAGAATTTGGGAAAGTTTTTGAGAATGCTCAGGGCCAGGTTGGAGCAGCCTGGGATTTTGGGAAGTTCCCTGATGTGGGATGGGATTCAAGGCCCCTTTCCACCCAAACCGTTCCAGGATTCCCTAAGCTGGGTCCAGAGGATGCTCCGGGAGGCAAATCCATTGAATCCATTAAACATCCATGGAATTTCCAAGAGAGAAAGCCCCCGGCTGTGGCTCTGACACCTGGAGAGGTTTTTTGGGAAGTGAGACCTCACCAAAGGCTTGGGAATCTCCAGGAGAAGCAGAACCTGGGAAGCACCAAAACCTTGAGAGATTTAGCCTCGTTCATTAAGGAATTAGCCCCAGAATTCTGGGAAAAGAACCAGGAGAGCTGAATCCCCTGGGAATTTCCTGACCTTAAATCCCATCCAGGGCCACCCCCAGGGACAATTCCCACTGTCCCAGGTGGCTCCAGCCCAGCCTTGGACATTCCCGAGGATCCAGGGGCAGCCACACTTCCTCTGGGAATTCCCTCCCCATCCTCATTCCATCCCAAATTCCCATTTAAATCTCCCCTTTCCCAGTGGAAAGCCAGTCCCTGTGTCCTGTCCCTCCATCCCTTATCCCAAATCCCTCTCCAGCTCTCCTGGAGCCCCTTCAGGCTCTGGAATGTGCTGGAAGCTCTCCGTGGAATTTCCCTTCTCCCAGTGAACACTCCCAGCTCTCCCAACCTGGCTCCAGAATCGTGGAATGGTTTGGGTTGGGATTTGCTCTAAAGACCCCTCAGTCCACCCAGGGGCACTCCAAACTCTGAGGGACCAGGCCCCGATTGTCCCCTGCTGGGCACCTTTGTAATTCCTGATTTCATTTGGATTTCTGCCATTTCCCGTCGCCTTTCCCAGGATAAATCCATTCCTGTTCTCTGCAGGCTCCTGGAGGAGTGGTGAACACCCTGTGCGGGTACCGCGCCCTGGACAAGCAGGTGACCTTGGAATTTTTGGGAATTCACTGCTCCTTCTTCCCAAATCCCAAAAATCCAATGCTCCTTGCAGGAATTCCCAGTTCCTAAGCAAGGGTGGGATGCATCTGCTCCTGAACTCAGTTTTGGGGCATTTCCCTGGAATTTTGGGGCACTTTTGGTGCCCAGGGATCCCAGCCCCTCCTCAGCACAGGGATTCTCTCCTGGAAATTCCCTAAACATTCCCAGCGGGGGGGAAAGGGTGGAGTTTGAGGGTGGATGGGTCAGCCCAGGATCACTTCAGGGAACTCCCCAGTGCAGAAATGTGGGAATTCCCAGCAGAAATTTCAGTGATCCAGGATCTCTCCCAGGTCCCACTCATGGCCCCAAAATTTGGGATTTAATCCTGACAATGTTTGGACCTCAGCTCCGAAACTTCCTTTGGAAGAATGAGAATGAAAAGTTCTCCCCTTGGGGCGGTGATTTGGGCCAAAATCCCCAATCTGAGGTTGTTCCTGACAAAACTCCCGGGAAAGCAGCTGTCCCTGGGAGTACAGCAGGAACTTGGGATCCTCTCTCTGCTCTCCCAGCGCCTGGAGCTGATCGGCACCATCCACGTCCGGGGCTGCATCCACGCCGTGGGGCTCTGGCTCAAGGACAACTTCCAGGCCACCCTGGCCATCGTCTGCTCCCTGCTGCTGCCTCAGGTACGTGGGGGATCCTTCAGGAATTCTCTCCTGGATTCCTGGAATTCCGAGTTGGAGAGACCCACAAGGGCTGAACTCCCAGTTTTGGGGTTTTCAGCTCCAGCCCCGGCCAGCGGAGCTGGTCTGAGGTCTCCGCTCCTTTCACTGTGCTGGAGGGTGGAAAAGAAATCCTTTGGAATCCCAATTCCAAATGGGATTTGTGGCTGGGGCAGGAAAAGTCACCCCTGGCAGAGTGGGCTCGGATCCCTCCTGGAATCCAAAAGTTGGGATCCAGGAACAGCCCCTGGAAGAAAATACAGCAAATCCTGTCCTGTTTGTCCTCCCAGCCCTCGGCAAACAGAGCAGGAATGGGACTCCAGGTAAATCCCAGTCCCAAATTCCACTCCGGATAAATCCCAATCCCAAATTCAGCGGGATTTGCCAGGCCTTGGATCTCCCCTGAATTATTCCTGACCAAGCTGTGAGGATTTGCTGTGGATTTGACCTTTTCTGGGATTTATTTCAAGGCCCACCAAAACCTTCCTTCTGTGGCAGTGTTGGAATTGCTGGGTGTGGTGCTTCCCAAGGGTGGGGTTTGATCCCAAAGGGAATGAAATTATTCCTGGTTTTATTTTTGAAATTCTTCCCAGTTTTCTGCTTTCACCAAAAGGCAGGAAGGGCTTGGACAAAGCAGCAGCTGGGGGGGAAATTTGGGATAATTTGTCAGAGCTGGACTTGGGGCTTGCAGATGGTTCAGATGCGATTCCAAGGCAGAGAAGCTGCTCCTGGCTGTCATTCCTGAATTTTTTGGGAGAGTTTCCTTCCAAACGAGCATTCCAAAAGGCAGGAATGGGGGCTAAAAAGGGCTGGAATGGGGCTTGTACAACCAATCCAAATTTATCTCATCCCAATCTATCGGCACCGCCTCCCGCGGCCACATCCATTAACAGCCAGCTGCTAATTGGGAATGCTGGGGAGAAATCTGCGGGAATGCCGAGCCCTGATGGATCTGGAGTGGTGCTGTTAATTGGGAATGCTGGGGATGAATCCCCGGGAATGCTGATGGATCTGGAGGGGCGCCATTAATTGGGAAATCTGCGGGAACGCTGATGGATCTCAGCACGAGCTCTTCCCGCAGAGCCAGAGCAGCTCGTCCTCCCCATCTGCTCCCGAATTTCAGCACTTGGAAGATGGACTGGGTTGCATCCTGCCAGGATTTCGAGGGAATTCAGAGGGAAACAGTGCTGCCAGCCCTCAGACATTCCGGAAATCCTTAGGGAGAGGATTGGATTGGCCTGGAATTGTGGATCCAGGCAGGAAGGGGAGGGTGTGAGGAGGAGACAGAGCTGGGAATTTTGGGAAGAGTGCAGGGACTGAGCTGTGCCAGCCCTGCCCTTTGTCCCACATGGAAAATGTCTCTTGCTGGGGACGCAACCTCCTCAGTGGGAAACTTCCTGGATGCCGGAAGATTGGAATTCTGATCCATGTCCCGGGATTCTGATCCCTGTCCTGGGATTCTCATCCATGTCCTGGGATTCTGAATTGTGTCCTGATCCCGGCTTTGAGATTTTCCCCACTTTCCCTCATTACTCCTGTTCCCTATGGTCAGACTTCGCCCTTGGCTGAGCCCCAGGGCTCTGAGATTGAGGATCTGAGCTTGATTCCTGTCCCTCATCACGGCATCTCAGCTTTTCCTTGGATCTGGGGGGAGCACCAGCTTTTAGATGCTGGAAAAAATGATCCAAGGAAAGTTCTGGCTGGCTTGGAGAGTGGGAATTCTTGTGTTCTCTTCCTAACTGGGAATGATCCCACCTGACCTTCCCATTCCGCAGGAAGGGCCCGAATTTCCAGGTTTTCTCCACTTTTCCCATGTCCAAGTGGGAGCCCAGGGTGCAGGAAAGGCGGAATCGGGCTCAGGGAAAGCTGATCCTGGTGGGATTGACTGTGACTGGAGACCTGGCACAGGGAAAATCCCGCCTGGATCCAGCGCCGAGGGGGAGCCGCTCCCCAGGGATTCCGAGATGCCCCCAAATCCAAGAACATCCCGGATTTTTTAAAAGGGAAAACCGCAATCTCATTTCCCCCCTCCATTCGAAGCGAGGCACAAACTCCACCTCGATCCATCCCTGGAATTCTCTTTTTTCCCATCCCCCAGCAACCCCAAATTCCCGTGTTCCAGCACCACTCCGTGCCCTTCATCCCACACATTCCCTTTTCATCCCGAAACCCCCGCCGTGGCCTCGGGCTGGCTGTGTTTAATCACGGAGCAGCCCCGGGTTTTCCAGCGGGAGCAGCCGAGCTCATCCATCCTTTTCCTGCCGCCGCCTCCGCGTCCTTCCCTGCCTCCCGCAGGATTCTCCGCGGGGCTGGGGACGTGCTCGGGCTGGAAATGAGGAGCAAAAACTCCGGCCTTGTTCTTCCAGCAGCTTTCAGGGAATGCAGCTCCAGCTCGTTCCTTCCCGGGACTTTCCAGGGATTTTTTTTTGCTCCTGAGGTCATTCCAGAGAATCCTGGAATGCTTTTGGTTGGGAGGGACCTGATCCCACTCTTGCCATGGGCAGGGACAATTCCTGGGACAATTCCCACTGTCCCAGGGTGCTCCTGCCTGGCCTTGGATATTCCCAGGGATCCAGGGGCAGCCACGGCTCCTCTGGGAATTCCATCCCAGCCCCTCACACCCTTATTCCCAAAATCCCATCCAAGTGTCCCCATTTGTGAGAGCCCAAAGGAGGGATGCAGGGTTCCAGGTGGCTCTTGGGATGCTGTTTGTTGTACCCAGGTGATTCAGCAATTCAGGGGTGTGGGTGGCAGAGCCCAGCCCAGGTCAGCATCAGCTCTGGGTTTGTCTGAAGCCCCTCTGGTTTTGGTTTCAGTGCATTATTTACTTTTCTTTGCTGAGCATCCTAATACATGACAACCAATCAATACCTTGACTATTACCTACAGCCTATCCTAATTACTAACATTACCATATTCGTGTTACTATTCTCCAGTCAGCAAAAGTTAGTGTGTTACAGTTTAGGCTAGAAGGTTTTTTTCAGTTTTCTTGCAGTGGAAAATTCTGAGACCTGTTTTTTAACTTGCAGCATGGCATTTTTGTTTGCCTGTGAAAATCTTGTAGCTTAGTAAAAACGTCTTCTGTTTGAGGTGTGTTTATCCTTTTCTCTGAGCCATAAAAACTCTTCCAACTCACATACTAACACACCTTTGGCCTTACAACTCACACACCTTTTGCCTTCTTAGTTACCCAGTACGACAGGTTCAGCAATTCTTTTCTTCTGTGTCAAAACTTGCTTTCATTTCTATTCCTTCTTCAGATTCTACATTCAAAGATCTTTCTGCTGTACATACACATCTGTGAGAGCTTCCTGTCAAATCCTTGTTTTTCCCAACACCCATTCCCAGTGAGAAGCCATTCCCTGTGTCCTGACCCTCCACCCCTTATCCCAAATCCCTCCCCAGCTCTCCTGGAGCCCCTTCAGGCTCTGGAATGGGCTGGAAGTTCTTCTCCAGGTGAACATTCCCAGCTCTCCCAACTTGGCTCTAGAGGGGCTCCAGGATCCTGGGATCATTCCCTGCCCCTCTCTGCCACTGCAATAAAACAGAAATGGGAGCAGGAAAACCTCTGCAATCCTTGTTTCTTCCCTTAAAAACTGGGAAATTTTTCCCATCCTGAAGAAGCCAAAGGTGCTGCTCCCAAATGAAAGGAGAGCAATCCCCAGAAAGTCCCTGCCCAGCAATCCATCCCCAGGATTTTTTTTTCCCTCTGTGCCATCCATCTCCAGACTCTGCATTGCAGCGGTTCCCTCCCCGGAGCGTCAATCCCAGAGATCGACGGCTCCATTCCGTGAAAAAACGCAGAATTATCCTCGAGCCGGCTTTTTCCAGGCCTGCATCTTCATCTCCCGGTGACAGGGATGGAAAACCTTCCCTGTGCAGAGGGAACATTTCTTTGGAAGATTAATTTGGGATTTGTTTGACTCTCCAATCCCTTGGGGGTTCCTTGAGCAACTGCTGAACGTTAACAGAGTGGGAAAAGGGAATAATCGGGATTTTTCCATCTGACTTCTCCATAAATCCCAATCCCAAGTCAAAAAAGGAGGGGAAAAAGCCCCAACTTTGGGCTTTGTTAACTCTGGGAACGCCTGGAATGGTTCAGCATTCCGGGTGAGCAGGATCCTTCCAGAACTAGGAAAAGTTCCCACATTTCCATGGAAAAGAGTTTTTTGCAGGGAATTTTCCTTGCTGGAGTCAGGCACAGCCCACCCCTAAGGGAAAACATCCATGGACTTCCAGGCCCTTTTTCCACTGGAAAATGAGGTGTAAATGGAAGTTTGAGCTTTTTCCTTCATTGCTTCCCGAACTTCCTGAGTGATGTTTGCAGAGGAGGAAGAGAGGATCTGTCCATCACTTCCAGGGAGGATTTGGGGTGATTCCAGCCCCAATTTCCCAGTGGAAAACTGATCCAAAAGAAACCAATGGAGATACCATGAGAAGAGCTGAGCTTTGGGATGGAGCTGAGCCTTGGAATTGTACATGGGAGACAGGAATCAGTTTTAGAGGAATCACGGAATGCTTTGGGTCCGGGAGCATCTCATTCCATGGGAATGGAGTGGAATTCCATTGGAAATTTTATTGATTCCCTCGTGTGAAAATCCTGGGATTTATTTGCCTCCTGGAGGAGCAGCTTTTCCATGAATTTGCACCCCCTGGGCACTCAAAAAGCCTGGGAAGCGTCCGATTCCAGCTGGGAAGTTCCCCAACTCCAGTGGCAACAATTCCCAAGCAGTTCTCCCAGATCTCCATCCAATTTCCAAAATTCCACTTTTTAAATTTTTCCAGCCCCAGCTTTGCTTGGTTTAGTTCCCGTTTTCCCCTGCAGCGACTCCTCCTGAGCTCGGTGGTGCCGTAAAACGCACGGATCCGCCGGCGCTCCGGGAAAACGCGCTGCCCTCGGATATTGGATGCATCCATAACTCCTGACAGCTTCCGCCGTTCTCATTAAGCGGGAGAGGGAATTTAGGGCCGGGCTGGGACGGGAATGGGGTCGTAACTCAGCGGCAGCGACGGCTCTGGGATTCAGGGATCCTGATCAAGGCCTTTGCATGGTTTGATTCCCTTCCAGAATTTCTGATTTTCTCTGGGATTCAGGATCCTGATCAAGGGCTTGGGATGGTTTGATTCCCGTCCAGAATTCCTGATTTTCTCTGGGATTCAGGATCCTGACTGAGGCCTTTGGATGGTTTGATTCCCTTCCAGAATTCCCCATTTTCTCTGGGATTTGGGATCCTGACTGAGGCCTTTGGATGGTTTGATTCCCTCCCAGAATTTCTGATTTTCTCTGTGATCCTTCAGTGGGAGGTGCAGGAGGGATCACTGCCCCAGACCTCGCTCTGTTTCCGTGGAATGCAAACACAAATCTTGCCAGAAGGGAAAAATTACAAATTTGCCCTAAAATCCCTCATTCCAAAGGTTTTTTCTGGCTCCACGGGAGTGGGATTTTAATTGGGAGCGATGAGAGTTTCATAATGGGAATGAGGCTGCAGCTTGACATCCGTGGAAATGGGATTAGAAAACTGAAATTCTGAAGGATTTGCTGTCGGATGGGGATCAGCACAATCCCATTATCACAGTGGTGTCTCTGGGCTCTCCTGGAATGTCAGAGCCATTCCCAAATATCCCACACAGGCTGTGGCAGGAGAATTCCAGACTTTTCCCTTCAGCACCTGCAGTGCTTTATCCACCCCCAAGAGCAGGAATCCTGGAATTCCAGGAGCTGGGAAAGCCCTGGAACCACCAGCTGTCCTTCCCAGGGCTGGGATTGATCCCATCCCCAGAGATGCGCTGGGAATCCCTGAGGATCCATGGGAGGGACTGGGAAAGTGGGAATGGGGCAGGAGCCAGCTGAGGGCTCCAGGATGGACTCAGAGCTGGGAGAACATTCCTGGGATGGGATTTTCCACTTTTTCTGGGTTTGGGGAGCTGTTGATCCATGGAAATTCCCCTGGGATCCACTTCCAGGAGGATTTGGGAAGGAAAAATCAACACTGAGCTGCTTTGAGAGAGGTCTCTTAGCAAGGCCCAGCCACTCCCAGTGCCGGGAGAGCATTCCCAAGATGGGATTTTCTGCTTTTTCTGGGTTTGGGGAACTGTTGACCCATGAAAATTCCCCTGGGATCCACTTCCAGGAGGATTTAGGGAAGCAAAAATCGATGTTCAGCCATTTTGTGGGTTCTGTGCAAGGCCCAGACACTCCTAGTGCTGGGAGAACATTCCCAGGATGGGATTTTATGCTTTTTCTGGGTTTGGGAAGCTGTCAATCCAAGGAAATCTCCTTGGGATCTACTTTCAGTTGGATTTGGGAAGGGAAATTCCACACTGAGCCAGGATTTTGGAGCCTCTCTGCTCTGGAGCTGGTCTGGGAGAGAAGGGAAATTCCAGGGAGAGCTTCCAGCACATTGCAGAGCCTGAAGGGGCTCCAGGAGAACTGGGGAGGGGTTTGGGATAAGGGACAGAGGGACAGGACACAGGGAATGGGAGAACGGAGATTTGGTGGGATTTTGGGATGGAATAAGGGTGGGGATGGAATTCCCAGAGGAGCTGTCTGAGGTTGGAGCCACCTGGATCTCTGGAAATCGTGGGATCCATGGGATGAGCTTTGAGGCCCCTCCCGCCCCAAGCCATTCCAGAATTCCATGGGCAGATCCCGATGGGATTTCGGGAAGAAATATTGGATATCCTTGGCACATCCAAGTCCATGTTGGATCAGGACTTCCATCCCACAGGTGCTGGGCCTGGCCATGGCCTGGCTGCACTGGCAGCAGCTCAACGAGATCCATTCCCGCCTGGATTCGGTGGATTCGCGGCTCCTGGAGCCGCGGGATCTCAGCCTGGCCTCGCTGGACCTGCGCGGCGCCGGCTGGTGCTGGTGCCTGCCCAGGGAGGGCGGGTACGTCCCGGTAAATCCCGGCACCGCCGGGGACGAGGAGCAAGGAGCCGCCTGCCGCAGCAAAGTGTGAGGGCTTGTACTCGGAGCGGAACACGGAAAAAGCATGATTTTTCCTCTCAGGTCCTAAAGTTCCGTAGGGAACACAGTAAATTAATGGGATTTTTCTTCTCAGGTCCTGTTGGGAATATGTAAAATAATGGGATTTTTCTTCTCAGCTCCCATTGGGAAAACTGTAAAAAATGAGGATTTTTTGTTACTTTGGGAAAACTGTAAAAAAATGGGATTTTTTCCTCTCAGCTCCTGAAGTTCCTTTGGGAAAACTGTAAAATAATGGGATTTTTTTCTCAGCTCCCATTGGCAAAACTGGGAAATAATGGGATTTTTGTTTCTTTGGGAAAATTGTAAAATAAGGGGATGTTTTACTCTCAGCTCCCATTGGGAAAACTGTAAAAAAATGAAGATTTTTGTTTCTTTGGGAAAACTGTAAAAAAAAGTGATTTTTTGTATTTAGCTCCTGAAGTTCCTTTGGGAACATTGTAAAATAATGTGATTTTTCCTCTCAGCTCCCATTGGGAAAAATGTTAGAAAATGGGAGTTTTCTTCTCAGCTCTCAAAATTTCTTTGGGAAAATTGCAAAATAACAGGACTTTTCCTCTCCTCTTCTGAAGTTTCTTTGGGAAAACTGGGAAATAATGGGACTTTTCTTCTCAGCTCCCATTGGGAAAACTGTAAAAAAATGGGATTTTTGTTTCTTTGGGAAAACTGTTAAAAAATGGGGTTTTTTCCTCTCAGCTCCTGACGTTCCTTTGGGAACAATGTAAAATAGTGAGATTTTTCCTTTCAGTTCCTGAAGTTTCTTTGGGAAAAATGGGAAATAATGTGATTGTTCTTCTCAGCTCCCATTGGCAAATCTGGGAAATAATGGGATTTTTGTTTCTTTGGGAAAATTGTAAAATAATGGGATTTTTGCTTCTGTGGGAAAATTGTTTAAAAATGGGATTTTTCCTTTCTGCTTCTGAAGTTTCTTTGGGAAAACTGTAAAAAAATGGGGGTTTTTCCTTTCTTTGGGAAAATGGTAAAATAATGTGATTTTTTTCTCTCAGCTCCTGAAGTTTCTTTGGGAAAACTGGGAAATATTGGGGTTTTTCTTCTCAGCTCCCATTGGGAAATTGTAAAATAATGGGATTTTTTCTTTCATTTCCTGAAGTTTCTTTGGGAAAACTGTAAAATAGTAGGATTTTTTCCTCTTAGTTTCTGAAGTTCCTTTGGGAACATTGTAAAATAATGGGAATTTCCTCTCAGCTCCCTTTGGGAAAAATGTAAGAAAATGAGAGTTTTTCTTCTCAGCTCCCAAAATTTCTTTGGGAAAATGGTAAAATAACGGGATTTTTCTTCTCAGCTCCCATTGGGAAAACTTTAAAAAAATGGGATTTTTATTTCTTTGGGAAAGCTGTAAAAAATGGGATTTTTCCTTTCAGCTTCTGAAGTTTCTTTGGGAAAAGTGTAGAAAATGGGGCTTTTCATTTCTTTGGGAAAATTGTAAAATAATGGGATTTTTATTTTCAGCTCCCATTGGGAAAACTGTAAAAAATTGAGATTTTTGTTTCTTTGGGAAAACTGTAAAAAAATGGGATTTTTTCCTCTCAGCTCCTGAAGTTTCTTTGGGAACATTGTAAAATAATGTGATATTTCTTCTCAGCTCCCATTGGGAAAACTGTAAAAAATGAGGATTTTTGTTTCTTTGGGAAAACTAAAATAATGTGATTTTTCTTCTCAGCTCCCATTGGGAAAACTGTAAGAAATGAGGATTTTTGTTTCTTCGGTAAAATGTTAAAATAATGGAATTTTTCTTCTCTGCTCCCATTGGGAAAACTGTAAAAAATGAAGATTTTTGTTTCTTTGGGAAAACTGTAAAAAAATGGGATTTTTTCCTCTCAGCTCCTGAAGTTGCTTTGGTAACATTGTAAAATAATGTGATTTTTCCTCTCAGCTCCCATTGGGAAAAATGTAAGAAAATGGGAATTTTCTTCTCAGCTCCCAAAATTTATTTGGGAAAATTGCAAAATAATGGGATTTTTCCTCTCCTCTTCTGAAGTTTCTATGGGAAAACTGGAGAAAAAGATAATGTGATTTTTCTTCTCAGCTCCCATTGGGAAAACTGTAAAAAAATGGGATTTTTGTTTCTTTGGGAAAACTGTTAAAAAAAGGGATTTTTCCTTTCTGGCTTCTGAAGTTTCTTTGGGAAAACTGTAAAAAATGGGGTTTTTCCTTTCTTTGGGAAAACTGTAAAATAATGTGATTTTTTTCTCTCAGCTCCTGAAGTTTCTTTGAGAAAACTGGGAAATAATGGGATTTTTCTTCTCTGCTCCCATTGGGAAAATTGTAAAATAATGGGATTTTTCCTTTCAATTCCTGAAGTTTCTTTGGGAAAACTGTAAAATAGTGGGATTTTTCTTCCCAGCTTCCATTAGGAAAGCTGTAAAGTAATGGTATTTTTCCTCTCAGCTCCTGAAGTTCCTTTGGGAAAATTGTAAAGTAATGCAGTTTTTCTTCTCTGCTCCCTTTGGGAAAATTCTAAAATAATGGGATTTTTCTTATCAACTCCTGTTGGGAAAATGTAAAATAATGGCATTTTTTCTCTCAGCTTTTGAAATTTCTTTGGGAAAACTGTAAAAAATTGGGATTTTTTCCGTTTTTTTTTTTTTTTTTTTTTTTTTAAACTGTAAAATAATGTGATTTACCCTTTTAGGTCCTGAAGTTTCTTTGGGAAAACTCTAAAAAAACTCTAGGAATGCCTGAACCCTCCCTAGACTGCGAGGTGGGATTTGGGTTTTTTTCCCCAATAAATGGAATTTCCGTCACGTTTTCCAATGTTGCTTTCACCCTGCTGGAGGTCCTCGTTGGGTTGGGTGTTGTGTTCCCACTGATCTTCTGGGAAAATCGTGAAGGATATCCCAGGAATTCTTCAAACCAGGATAGGTTTGTTTGGGATGTACCTGGGATGGAGGAAATTCCAGGTGGGAATTCCCTCCCAGATCTCCCAGGACTGAGGAATTCAAAACTGCTGAGGGGTTGCTGCCACACTGGAGTAGAAGAATTAAAAAAATAGGAAATTTATCCTCAAAATGTGGGAGCTTATCCCCAAAAATGTGGGTTTTTATCCCCAAAATGTGGATCTTTACCCCCAAAACGTGGGGGGGTTATCCCCAAAAATGTGGGGGAAAAGGAAAAGGGAAAAAGGGAAAAAGGGAAAAAAAGGGAAAGGAAAAATAAAAATAAAAGGAAAAAATGAAAAGAAAAGGGAAGGGGGAAAATGTGAAATATAAAAGGGGAAAATGTGAAAGGAAAAGGGAAAAAAAGAAAGGAAAAGGGAATGAGGAAAAAAAAGTGAAATAAAAAGGGGAGGGGGAAAGTAGAAGGAAATGGGAAAAAAAAGTGAAAATAAAAGGGGGGAAAAGGGAAAGGAAACGGGAATAAAGGAAGGGACAAGGACCCAAAGCCAGTTTTTCCCGAGAGTGCCAGAAAACCCGGTTTTTTGGTGGCAGTTCCCATTAATTGGGATTTTTGGGAAGCTGGAGCTCGGCCTGGGTCCCGCACATCCCAAACGCTGGACGCGACTCCCGGGCTCTGTCTCCCTCTCCCGACCATTCACAGCTTTCCCTTCAAGCAGAGCCCAGGCCTGGAAAAGCCCCTCTGGATCTGAGTTTTTCCCGTTGGAAGTGGAGCTGGAAGCACCTTTGGAATATTTGAGGACATTTTGGCCAAAATCCTGGGATTTTTGGAGGTGGGAAAGGTGAAAGCTGGGAGCTTCCCAGGGAATTGGGATGAACTCTGATATTTAGGGAATTATTTCCCTGTGGGCTCCAGGGATTTTCTTTTGCTTCCTTCTCCCCCTTCTCTCTGGGAAATTTAATAAAAACTGGGAGTTTAATAAAACCCCGAGGGATGCAAGGTGATAAATTCAGTGAATTCCAGTGGATGTAGGGGGAGAAGCAAAATTCCATTCTTTTCTCTTGATTTCCAGGACAAAAGCTGGATTCTGATTTCCTGGCAGTGGTGGGGGTGGGTTCTCATCCCAGGATTCATCCTGGGATTCTTGGGAAAAATGGATTTTCCTTCCGCTTGGGCTCCCAGCTCAGTCATTCCCATGAAGAATGAAATGCCTGGAAAATGGGAAAAGTGGATTGAAGCAGGAAATCCCCAGATCTTTACTCAAAATCCAACATTAACAGGGATGTCGAGGACATTCCCAAATTCCCTGCTCCACACGGAAGGGAAATCTGTTCCAGTGGGAGCCAGAATAAAGCTCTGGATCCCACCCGAACTGGGACACGGGATGGTTCCCAAGGGAAAAACCCCCATCTGGGATGAGTCCAAAGCTCCAAATCCCATTTCCCAATCCTGGTGTTTCCCTGGAATGAGGGGCTGGGCGCCGTTGGATGGGAAATTATTGATATTCCCGATAAAAGGCTGGAGGGAGCGGAGGAATCCAGGCGGAAAAAGCAGCGGAGCCACGGCCGATTCCCAACCCCGAATTCATGGATGTGGAAAGGAAAACGTGGAATTGGGAATAATTCCAGGAATTCTGGGGCAATCCTGACACTAAACCTGCCCAGGCTCGAGGGGATCCCCCTGAGCTGGTCCCGGCTCTCTAGGGGGTTTGGGGTCATCTCAGTGCTGGGGGTTTGGGATCATTGCGTGGATGGGGGTTTGGGATTATCCCACTGAAGGGGATTTGCGATCATCCCATGAATGGGGTTTGTGATCTTCAAATGGATGGGGGTTTGGGATCATCCCAGTGCTGGGGATTTGGGATCATTGCATGGATGGGGTTTGGGATCATCCCATGGATGGAGGTTTGGGATGATCCCACTGAGGGGATTTGGGATCATCCCATGGTTGGGGGTTTAGGATGATCCCACTGAGGGGATTTGGGATCATCCCATGGGTGGGGTTTGGGATTATCCCATGGGTGGAGATTTGGGATCATCCTATGGATGGGGTTTGGGATGATCCGACTGAGGGGATTTGGCATCATCCCATGGATGGGGTTTGGGATCATCCCATGAATGCAGGTTTGGGATCATCCCACCGAGGGGGTTTGGGATCATCCCACTGAGGGAGATTTGGGATCATCCCACTGAGGGGATTTGGGATCATCGCATGGATGGGGGTTTGGGATGATCCCACTGAGGGGCTTTGGGATCATCCCACTGAGGGGATTTGGGATCATTGCGTGGGTAGTGTTTGGGATCATTCCATGGATGGAGATTTGGGATCATCTCACTGCTGGAAATTCCTACCATTCCCTAAGATCCGGACACAGAGCATGGAAATCAGAGCAGTTCTCCTCCCAAATTCCTTAAAAAACCAAAATCCATGGGTAAAAAAATCCCCCCACAACCCCCAAAAATCCAAATCCTGCAGGTTGGGGTGTATTTCCCACATCCCGGTGGTCCCACATGAAAATCCCATCCCTGGGCAGGGTTGGATTCTGTCAGCTCCGCGTTCCCTCCCGGAGCTCCCCGTGATCCTCCGCGCTCCCAGCATCGACCGGCGCTGCCCAAAATCCATCGGCAGCCAGAGCTGCCGGCACTGGAGTCGATGGGATGTGGGAAGAACAGCTCTGACTCCAGGCAATCCCAGCTTTCCCTCAACCTGCTCCGCAGCCCCTTCCCAAATATTTTTTTGGGGGGAGCTCAAGGTGAGTTTGGAAGGGGAAAACTCATTTTTGGGGTTTCATGGCAATGGTGGCAGCAGTGCTTTGCTTTCTCTGTCCGGATTTCCACGGAATTAGAGTTGGGTTTTCCAGCGGTTCTGCACTGGGTTGGTTTTCAGGGATTTAAGGGGGAAAAGCTTCGTGTGGGAAATATCTGAGGGAAAAATCCCAAATTTTCCAACCCTGGAATTGAGAGGGACCTTTTGTTAATCCATGTCTAACAAAGCCCAGCTTTACCCTGGGGCTTCTTTGTGCTGCCTAGCTCATCCAGATAACCAAAAAATCCTGTTTTTTCCAATCTGGGTTTGTATCCCAATCCATCATCCAGGAACTCCGACCTGCCAGAATTTCCTGGGGGTTTCAATCTTTCATCTTTTAAAAGTCCATTTTTAAGAGTAAAAATATTCCTACCTAAGGCTGGGGGGTTGTTTTCCTGCCTTTCCTGCTCTTCCAGCTTCCTAAAATCCTCGGATTCACCCCAGAATGTTTTTGGGAAGCCAAGGCTTGTGGATGACATTATCCCTAAAGCTCCCTGTTTGGGTATTTCCCCCTGAGGAAATTTATTACTCTAAAGTAAATAAATTCCTGCCAAACATGTTGGATTGATGGAAAAAATCCGAAATTTTGGAAATCGAGTTTAAATCTCAATCGGATGGAGCTGGACTAGGATAAACTGGACTTGAGCTGGACTGGGAGAAACTGAATTTGAGCTGGACTGGGATAAACCGGACTTGAGTTGGACTGGGATAAACTAAACTTGAGCTGGAATGGGATAAATTTGACTTGAGCTGGACTGAGATAAACTGGATTTTCCCAAGGGAAAAAGGGTCAGGGATTTCACACCCTGCCAGGCCCAGCGGCTCCGGGCGATCCCGTTTTACAAGGTTTTTGGCTGGAATTGGGATTTTTCTCCTGGAAAGAAACGGAAAATATGGGAATGCCGCTCGGGATCGCCCTCTCAGTGACCTTGGGAGGCATCGACCGGGCCGGGAATAGAAACAGCCTCACCCGGGCAGCCGAGTGTGAAAGGCAATCACTGGAGGTCAGCTAATTAGGGAGTCGTTAATTACTTAATAATCAACACCCCTGGCAAAAAAAATCCCACCAGGATCAAACAGGGAAACAGCTGGAAGTGGAAAGGAAATGTGGGAACAGAGATGGGGAAAGGAAAATTTGAGCTGGAAAATCACTTTGGAGATATGCAGGGTCACCCCAGAATAAAGGGGGACTTTGGAATGCCGGGAAATTTGTGTCAGGAATTCTGCCTGGCTCTGAAATTCTGGGAAATTCCTGTCCTGGAATTGTGCTGGGCTCTGGAATTCCTGGAAATTCCTGTCGGGAATTGTGCTGGGAAATCTTTGGAATTCTGAGAAATTCTTGTCCGGGAATTGTGCCAGGAATTCTCTGGAATGTTCTCCTCCACTTCATGGACCTTCAGAGCAGCAGGAATTGGAGGCCAGGGATGGAATCCCAGGGAAATCGGGCTGGAATTTCGGGAATGTAGGGAGAGGAGAGAAGGGATGGCACAGAATGAGTCGGGGTGGCACAGGACAGGGATGGCACAGAGAGAGGCAGGGGTGGCACAGGGCAGAGCAGGGTGGCGCAGGGCAGGACAGGGGTGGCACGGGGTGAAGGTGGCACAGGACAGGCAGGGCAGAACCAGGAGGTCCTGGAGGGTCCCCGCTGATCCCAGGGAAGCTCCTGCCTCTCCCCCAGGGAATCTCGCTGGGATATTCCCACATGAAGAATTCCATAGAAGGGAGATCCTGTCAGGTGTGCAGAGAGGTGTTTCCCCTCCAATCCCATAAAACTCCAAACTCCATTAAAATCCCCAATCCCACAAAATCCCAAATCCCATAAAAATCCCAAATGCCACTCCTTCCCCAGCTCCCCCCGAGCAGCGGGACCATGCTGGAGGATGAGGATGGGATGAGCGAGCGCGGCCTCAGCGGCTCCCGGAGGAGGTTCGAGGATGAGGAAGGTGAGTGAAATCCTGGGAATGGGAATTCCAGGATGAGGAAGGTGAGCAAAATTTTCAAATATTCCAATTATTACTCCATACACATGTTTTTCACTAGGAATTTTTCTCAAAAGAAAATTAATTTTTTATTCCAATTATCGCTCCATCCACATAATTTTCACCAGGAATTTTTCTTCCAGGAAAGTGAATTTTTTATTCCAATTATCTCTCTATCCACATAATTTTCACTAGGAATTTTTCTCCCAAGAAAGAAAATTTTTTATTCCAATTATCACTCCATGCACATGATTTTCACCTGGAATTTTCCCCCTAGGAAAACGAATTTTTCCCTGCAATTCTCACCCTGCCCACAGCATCTTCTCCCTGAAAACCAGATTTTTTTCCCCCCGACTGTCTCCCTCTCCCCAGATTACCACTCCATCTACATCGGGGTGCCAGTGCCGCGCGGGTACCGCCGCAAGCGGCGCCGCCGGAGATCGCCAGGCTCCAGCCGCGACCGCACCAGCGAGAGCGAGCGGCACTTCGGCCACCGCGAGCCCTCGGACACTGACGACGGCGGCCAGGGCTGGCCCGAGAGCGCCAACGACAACGCCAGCAGGACCAGTGAGTGCCCAAAAAACCGGGAAAAGGCTTTGGAGCGTCCTGGGATGTGCCCTTGGATCGCCTCAACGGCGGGATTGAACCAACACGGTTTGGCGCCGTGTCTCCTGCCTCATCCCGCCTTTATTTTTACATTTAAATGGGATTTAATTCCTGGAATTTGGGACCCAGACAATTTTTGGGAATCACATCTTGTTCCCCATGTTTTGTTTTTTTTTCCCCGTTTAAATGGGATTTGGAGGGGTTTTCCGGCTGGGATTAGGATTCCAGAGAGCTTTTGGGAGCCACACCTTGTTCCTGATGGGTTTCTCCCATTGAAATGAATTTGGAGGGTTTTTCCTGGCTGGAATTTGGGTCCGGGAAAACTTCTAGGTGTCACACCTTGTTCCTGATGGGTTTTTCTCATTTAAATGGGATTGGAGGGGTTTTCCTGGCTGGAATTGTGGTTCCAGACAATTTTCGGGAATCACACCTTGTTCCCGATGAGTTTTTCCCATTTAAACGGGACTTGGGCGGGGTTTTCTGGCCAGGATTGGTGATCCAGACAAGATCTGGGAATCACACTGTGTTCATAATGAGTTTTTCCAGTTGAAATGGGATTGGGGTGGAATTGGAGGAGATTTCCCTCTGGAATTGGGGTTCCAGACAACTTTCAGGAATTGCACCTTGTGTTCCCCATGGGTTTTTTCCCATTTAAATGGGATTTGGAGGGGTTTTCCCAGTGGGATTTGGGTTCTAGGCAAGCTCTGGCATCACAGCACATTTCCGATGGGTTTTTCCCATTTAAATGGGATTTTGAGGGGTTTTCCCAGTGGGATTTGGGTTCTAGACAAGCTCTGGAATCACAGCATATTTCCGATGGGTTTTTCCCATTTAAATGGGATTTGGAGGGGTTTTCCCAGTGGGATTTGGGTTCTAGGCAAGCTCTGGCATCACAGCACATTTCCGATGGGTTTTTCCCTCTTAAATGGGATTTGGAGGAATTTTCCTGGCTGGAATTGGGGTTCCAGACAGCTTTTGAGAATCACACCTTGTTCCCAATGGGTTTTTCCCATTTAAATGAGTTTGGAGGAATTTTCCTGGCTGGAATTAGGGTCCTAGAAAGCTTCCAGGCATCATCACACCTGGTTCCTGATGGATTTTTCTCATTTAAATGGGATTGGAGGGGTTTTCCTGTGTGGAATTTGGGATCCACACAACCATTGCGCATCACACCTTGTTCCCGATGGGTTTTTCTTATTTAAACGGGATTCGGGCGAGGTTTTCCTGCCGGCATTGAGGCTCCAGGCAACTTTCGGGAATCACACTGTGTTCCTGACAGGTTTTTCCTGTTGAAATGGGATTGGGGTGGGTTTGGAGGGGTTTTCCTGCCAGGATTTGGGTTCCAGACAACTTTGGGGAATCACACCGTGTTCCCGACGGGTTTTGCTGCTCCAGGGAAATCTCCTTAGGGAAGATTAACATTTCGCAGGGGAGCGCGGCTGCCGAGCCCTTCCATAGGCTGGGATTTTTCCAAACCCCTCGCTGGAAATTTGCATGCGGGTTCAGGCCCAGGGGGGCGGCTCCGCTTTTCCCTTCGGGAGCTGAGGTTTTCCAGGTGTTTTTTTGCACGGGAAGAGGTTTTTTATTCGCTGGCGGCTCCTTTGTGCCCTCGGCGGAGGCGGGAGCAGGAGCACGTCCCCTCCTCTTCCCTCTTTTCCCTCCTTTCCCCTCTTCCCCTTCCTTTTCCCCTTTTCCCCCACTTCTTTTTCCTGTTTTCCTTTCCTTTTCCCTCCTTTCCCTCTTTTCCCTCTTTTCCCTCTTTCCCCTCTTCCCCCCTCTTTTCCCCTCTTTTGCCCTATTTCCCCCTCTTTTTCCCCTCTTTTCACCTTCTCTCCCCCCTCTTTCCCCCTCTTTTCCCCTCTTTTCTCCTCTTTTCCGTCTTTTTCCCCTCCATCCCACAGGCACCAAATGCCTATCAGGGATAACTCCAGGCTGCTCTGTGGGCTTGGACAGCAAAATTCATTTTATGGAACAAAAAACCCACCTCAACCCCCCCCCACCCCCGCTCAGGCCCACAAAATCCCAGGAAATCTCCCTCATCCCCGTGCTTTTTTTTTTTTTTTTTTCTTCCTCACCCTTAAAAAATAAAACCTTGATTTTGGAGGGGCTTGGAAGGAAAATCCCTCAGAGAACGACCCCAAATCTTGGATGTTTGCTCTTCTTGCGCTTCCCGCTGCTTTTCCAAGTGCATCCCGGCGGTTTGGTAACTTCCCGTCATGGGAGCCAGAGGAGAGGGAAGGTTTTTATTCCCGGTAATCTGCTCCTTAAGCCGCGGGAGTTTAGCGAGCCGCAGTGGATAAAGGATAAAGGAACTCCGCGGCTTTGGAGTTTTTTGGGACCACGCAGCGAAGGTTTGGGGTTAAACCGGGGAGAAATGGGGGAAGAAATGGAAACAACTCCAGGTAGGGTTTGGTTTATTTGTTTTTATTCCCAGCGCTCCGTGGCGGCCGCGGTGGGAGGGGGGAAAAGCTCCTTGTTTTTTTTTCCCTATTTTTCCTTGGAAAAGCAACCTGGGGACTTCCAGATGAACTCCTGGTGAGGAGACCCAAAGCTCATCCCAAAAATAAGCAGGGAAAATCCCGGCTCCTGGTGATCTGGGGCTGAAAAGTCATTTTGGAAAGGGTCAGAAATACCCCAAACCTGGGAGTTTCTTGAGTGGGGAAGGAGCGTTGAATCCCATGGGATGTGCATCCCAGTCTCCTGTTTTTTGGGGAGGTGGAGACTCACCTGAGGCAGGGAAATCCAGGGAAAAGCTGCAGAGAATCCACGGCAGCCCCTGGATAATGCTGGACATTAAACCAGGCTTAGTCCCTGCCGTACTGCCTTCCCTCATTCCCCGATTTTATCCCGGTTTTTCCTCGCTCTACCCAAAGCTGGAGCGGGAATTTTGGTTTGGAAAAGGATCCCGGGGTGAGGTTTTGTTGCTGGGCTGGTGTTGGCATTTGTCAGATAAAGAAGATTTCAATCATTCCTGCCCTGTTTCCCGTGGAAAAGATCCTAAACATTCTCTGGGAATCTGGGCTGAAATCCCAGACTTTTCCCATCCTAAGATCTGGTTCAGGGAGATCTGGATGCCCCTCAAGGAGCAGGGGTTGATTTTGGAGTGTTTTGCGGGGTTTGGCCTCTTCCTCGTTGCTTTCCCCCCTCTCCAACAAACACCTGCTGCTTCCCGGGATTTTCTGTGCTGGGTGGAATTCCCAGGAATAAAAAATCCCCAGAGCAGGGAGAGCTGGGTGCTCTCCCGGCCGTGAAAGGGTTCTCCAGGTGAACAAACCCCAGGAATTTTGGCTGCTTGGGCGGGTCAGGGTTGGCTGAACACCTCGGGTAGGGAGGGGAAGTCGGGAGCTGGAAGCTGGATTGATTCCCTAAATTCTGGGAGGATAAGGAAAAGAAGCTAAAAAAAGCTCTTTCTGTACAAGATTTCCTTCGGGTTTTGGGGTTTCAGGGGTGACACTGCCTCGAGACCCCAAAATGAGGCCCTGGCAGAGGGTAAGGAAGGAAGGATCCATTTTTAAACCCCCAAAGAGGGAATTTGGGCAGAGCCAGGAGCAGCAACCCCAAAATCCAGGGCAAGAATTCCAAATCCCCTTTTTCCCACCTGAGAGCCCATCTAGGACAGGGATTTCCAGCAAAATCCCTTTTTTTTTTTTTTTTTTTTCTGTTTGTTTGTTTGTTTTTGTTTTTTTGTTTTTTGGTGGTTTAACTCATCAAATTTGGGATTTTTTGGGAGTTTCAGGTTTGGCAGGGGGAGGTTGACCAGAATTTCACCCCATTTTATCCCTTTTCCGAGAACAACCGCCAGGCTTAGGGAGCCTGAAACCCTCCAGGCACGGAGCCCAGCTCCAAAATTCCCGGGAATATTAATTAATAATCATAATAACAGAATTATGGGAATGGCAGCAGGGCTGGACTGCAGGGCTTTGGGCTCGGCTTAGAGGGGCTTAAGTTGTTTAAGCAGGCTCAGCCTAAAGGGACATCCTCTTCTTTTGGGGTCTGGACTCATCTGCTTTTTGCAGGAAAAGGGAAAAAAATCCCATTTTCCTCTTCATTTATTCATGGCAATGTAATTCCCTGATTTTTTTAAGTGCTGCATTACCCAACTTTGTTATTTCCAGCTTGGAGAAAAGGAGGATTTTGTCCCAAACTCAGATTTTCCCAGCCTGGATCATTCCTGCTGTGTTGGGAGATGTAGAGTTGTATTCCAAATACACCATTGCCACGGAAAAGGACAATATTCCCATTTTTTCCTCCATTTATCCATGGCAATTTAATTCCCTGAAGTTTAAGTGCTGCATTACCCAACTTTGTTATTCCCAGCTTGAAGAAAAGGAGGATTTTCTCCAAAAATTCCCGTTTTCCAAGCATTGATAATTTCTGATGAATTTGGAAATGCAGGATTCAATTCCAAGCACCCCATTTCCATGGATTTCAGGTGCATTTTCACCTCTTCCTTGGAGCATCCGGGGTTCATCCCTGTCCCTGCCACACCCAGTGCTTGGATTTCTCCCCAAATTCATCAAAACTGGGAAGTTTTGCTGGAAAAAACCCCGAGGATGGAGAGGGTTAAGAGCAAATCGAACTTTCTTTTTTCCCCCCCTGGGAGTTGGTCATCCTCCCGTGGGCACTGGGAATCTGCTGGGATGGAAAAGCCTATTCCCACCTGGAGGGTTCCGTGATCCCAATCCCATTCCCAGATTGCTCCACAGGGAGCAGGAGGCCATAAATGCCCCGTCCCAATTTTTGGCAGGGAAAAAAAAAAGTTATTTTCCCTGCAGGAATGGTGGATTTGTGTCCTTGCCCCGTTTCCCCTCGGGAATGCAGCTGGAAAAGTGGGAAACTCTGACATGCTGTGCTGGAGGGATTGGGCTGTGATGGAGCCTGGGAAAACGGGATCCATGGGAAGGAAAAATGTGGGGAAATATGTGTAGGAAACTCCTGGAAAGGGGAATTTGTTGGGATTGGTTCCTGAACCTTTATCCCACTCCTCCTTTCCCCAGCATCCCGCATCTCTTCCCGCAGGGAATTCGGGATGGGATCATTTTGCAGTTCCCCCATTCCTCCCCCTAAACATTTCCCTCTATTTTTATCTCTTTTTTGGTGATCCCAAACCACCCTCGGGGGCCTTTCCTGGTGGGAATGGAGCGGGATCATCCTGTTCTCCATGGAATTCTGGCTCTTTTTTCCCTGGCAGTGTCCCCGGCCGCCGAGCGGCTGCGGTACATCCTGGGGGAGGAGGACGAGCCCCCCAACCCCACACTCTTCACTGAGATGGACACACTGCAGCATGACGGCGACGAGATGGAGTGGAAGGAATCTGCCAGGTGAGCCGGGATTTGGGATTGCGCCACGAGGAAAAAATCCCATCCCAAAATATCCCTGCGTGGAAGTGGGATCGGGGAATGAGCGTCGGTTTTGGTGGTGTTAAAAAAGAGCTTCACTGAATCAGGAATTTAGGATTTTAGGAGGGTTTGGAAATGGAATATCAGAGAATGAGCATTGTTTATTAAGGTGTTAAAAAAGGGATGTTCCCCAGTCAGGGAAATGCAGGAAAAACGGGATTTTGAAAGGGTGTGGAAATGGACTATCAGGGAATGAGCGTTGTTTATAATGGTGTTAAAAAAGGACATTCCCAAATCAGGGAAATGCTGGAAATGGGATTTTGGGGAAGGTGGGGAAATGGAATATCGGGGAATTAGCGTTGGGAAAAATGGATATTCCTGAATCAGGGAAGTGCGGGAAAGACGGGATTTGAGGAGGGTTTGGAAATGGAATATCAGGGATTGAGCGTTGTTTATAATGGTGCTAAAAAAGGACATTCCCGAATCAGGGAAATGAAGGAAAAGAAGGATTTTGGGAGAGTTTGGAAATGGAATATCAGGTAATGAGCATTGTTTATAATGGTGTTAAAAAAAGGATGTTCTTGAATCCGGGAAATGAAGGAAAAGCAGGATTTTGGGAGAGTTTGGAAATGGAATATCAGGGAATGAGCATTGTTTATACTGGTGTTAAAAAAGGACATTCCCAACTCAGGGAAATGCAGTAAAATGGGATTTTGGGGAATGTGCACCTCAGCTGCATCCTGAGGATGAGCCAAAGGATTTCCCATCTTATTCTGAATTTCCTCAAATTGGATCAAACCCAGAGCTGGAGCTTTTCACCCTGGAGTCCCTAGAGCCCTGCAGGAAGGGCTGGGAGGGTGAAAAAATGGGATAAGGTGCTGGGAAACTGGAGAATTCCAGATGGGAAATGGGAATAAAGAACATTTTCCCAGATTTTTTTCCCCCTCTACACTTTTTTCCAGCTAGGCCAAGAGTGAAATGTTTCCCACTCCTGATCTATTAAAAAAAAAGCAAGCCCCACGTGTTCCATCCTTAATAAAATTATCAAAGGAGCTGCAAGTGGAATTTGCTTCATTGACCTGGAATCTTTTCCGTGGGATGATCCCAAATCCAAGAGATTTTCCCTTCCCCCCCTCAGCTGTGTGAGGACCAGCGGAGTTGAGGTTTTTTGGCAAGGGGGTCCCGGTGTTATCCCAAACCCTTTCCTGGGGGATTTCCCAGTTTGGGTGTGGAATTCCGACCCCAGGGATTGGGACAGGTTGGGGTCAGGCCCTGTGGATGCCCATCTCAAATTTTGGGCTGTTTTTTTGCACCAGCTGAAATTTGGGAAGGTCCTTAGGATCCCCTTGGTTCCAATCCCAGCTCCAATTTCGCAGTGTCTGGATTTTGTTGGCAAAATCTTTGATTTTCCATAAGTCTGTGTTTATTTCTGCCTTCCCACTCCTTGGAAAGCTTGGAATGAAAAAATCCATTGGGATTTTCATCAGGGAGGGCTGGAGGTGGAGATTTCCAAATTTCTCCTAATTTTCCAAGTCCCAGTTCCTGCTCTTCAGCCAGGTTGGGATGCTTTATCCTCAGGGGAGCAGATCCATCGTGTGAACACCTAAATCTACAATAAATGGGGGAGTAATGGAAATTTTTCTAGGATCATGGAGGTTTTCCAAATCCCAATTCCCACCCTCTGGCTGAGTTGGGACCCTTTATGCTCAGGGGAGTAGCTCTGTGGTGTGAGCACCTAAATCCACAATAAATGGGGGGGAAAGTGGGAATTTGGGATGCTGGGAGCAGCAGGGAGGTGGGAATTCGCTGTAACCTTGGCAAAAGAATCCTGGGATGCCAACACTGGGGCAAAGGCGCCGCTGGAATCGTGCCCTGAATCCCACAGTCCGACCCGAGCTCCCTAATAACCCAAATTCCTCAGGAAAAAGGGGCAGAAAGGAGAGGAAAAGCGGCATAATCGGCTTTGGGAGAGCGGCGCCGGCGCTTGGCGGGAGCCGCCGGGAAGCTTGAATTCCATCCCAGGGAAACCGAAGGGCTGGAGCAAGGGATTCTCCAGAGGAACCCGGCAGGGAGCTGAGAGATGGGTTTTGGGGGTGTTGGGGTTCTGCCAGAGCATTCCTGGCGCTTCTGCATAAAATTTTGGCAGTTTTTCAGTGGTGACACCCAAGGTTTTCTCCTTGCAGCAGCTGATCCCATCCTGGCCTTTCCCCATCCTTCCCCCTCGGCATTCTGGGGCCAGCAGCTGCTCCCAAAATCCCTTCTCCTCCTCTGTCCTTCCCACCTGAGCCCAGATCCCGCTCAGATTAAACTCCAGGAAGGAAAATCCATGGAAGAAAAGCAGCTTTTTTCCCAAAAACCAAGAGCTGCCCTTTCCAGGAGTCTGAGCCCTGTTCCCAGGAATTAGGGAAGAATCATCCAACCCATTCCGGAAGTTTCTCTGGAGTCTTCATTGTAAAATCAAGGAAGGGAAGGGCTGAATTGCAAGGGTTTTCAAATCCTCCCATCCCTGGGGTGGGAACTGAGCATTCCTAAGGAATTGGACTTTGGGAACGCTCTGGGATCTGCTCTCCCACAGGAGATCTCCTGCTCTGGGCAAGAGCAGATCCAGGCTCAGGCCAGGTCACCTCCATGGGAAAGGCTCCCAAAACTCCCTGGAGAGATTTGGAGAGGGAGAAATCAGTGGATTTAGGTTTTCTGGTGGGACTGGGAGCTTTTCCTCCAATCCACAGTTCCCAAACCTCTCAGGAGTGATTTGAGGAGAGAAGAATCTGTGGGTTTGGGTTTCCTGGTGGGAGTGGGAGTTTTTCCTCCCCTGCACAATTCCCAAATACCACATGAGAGATTTGAGGATGGGGAACTCCATGGACTTGAGTTTCCTGGTGGGACTGGGATTTTCTCCACTCCACAATCCTGGAAGCATCACTTTTGGGAATAACTCCCACGGATTCTCCCTTCTCACACCAGATAATGAGCCAGAACTTTGTGAGATTAATTAATCCAGGTTTTCCAAGCTGGGAAACTCCTCAGGAAAACCCATTCCCATATCCCCACACCCACCCTGTTCCGGGCCCATCCCGCTCTCGTTCCAGGTGGATCAAGTTCGAGGAGAAGGTGGAGGAAGGCGGCGAGAGGTGGAGCAAACCCCACGTGTCCACGCTGTCCCTGCACAGCCTCTTTGAGCTGCGGACGTGTCTCCAGACAGGAACGGTGCTCCTGGACCTGGACGGATACTCCTTGCCCCAAATTATAGGTAGGAGCCCCCAGAGGTTTTTCCCCGTCTCCTAAAATGCTGGGAATGGATTTAAACTCATTTATTTGCTCCATACACAGAACTTGTCTGGGAATGAGCAAAGGGAGGAGTTGGGAGCCATCAGCTGCTTCCAGAAATTGTTGTGTTGAGGTTTTGGGGGGGATCTGGGGGTCTCTGCTGAAGCAGCAGATTTTGGGGGTTCTGAGGTTGTCCCCTAGGTAACTATGGGCAGGGGTTGCAGACAGTGTCAATGAGGAACAGATCGAGGAGAGAAGATTTTGGTTTTGGGGGTCACTGCTCAAGGAGCAGATTTTAAGGAGTTCTGGGGGTCACTCCTGGGTCACCACGGCTGCATGTTGCAGACAATGTCAATGAGGATCAGATGGAGGACAGGAGATTTTGGGGTTCTGGGGGGTCACTGCTCAAGGAGCAGATTTTGGGGTTTTTGGGGGTCACTGCTCAAGGAGCAGATTTTAGGGAGTTCTGGGGGTCACTCCTGGGTCACCATGGCTGCGTGTTGCAGACAATGTCAATGAGGATTGAGGACAGATTTTGGGATGTTCTGGGAATCACTGCTCAAGGAGCAGATTTTGGGACGTTCTGGGGATCATCGCTCAAGGAGGAGATTTTAGGGGTTTTGGGAGTCACTGCTCAAGGAGCAGATTTGGGGGATTTTGGAGGTCACTGCTCAAAGAGCAGATTTTGGGGTGTTTTTGGGGGGGTCACTGCTCAAAGAGCAGATTTTGGGGTGTTCTGGGGGTCACTGCTCACGGAGCAGATTTTTGGGTTTTGGGTTCACCTTCTCTGGGTGTTGCAGATAACATCATCGAGAAGCAGATCGAGAATGGGAGATTTTGGGGGTTTTGGGGGTCTCTGCTCAAGGAGCAGATTTTGGGGGGCTCTGGGGGTCACCCCTGGGTCACCATGGCCTCATGTTGCAGATGATGTCATCGAGAAGCAGATCAAGGGTGGGAGATTTTGGGGTTTTGGAGGTCTCTGCTCAAGGAGCAGATTTTGGGGTTTTGGGGGTCACTGCTCAAGGAGCAGGTTTTAGGGTGTTCTGGGGGTCACTTTCTCTGGGTGTTGCAGACGATGTCATCGAGAAGCAGATCGAGGACGGGCTGCTGAAGCCGGAGCTGCGGGAGAAGCTCAGCTACGTGCTCCTGCGCAAGCACCGCCACCAGACCAAGAAGCCGATCCACCGCTCCCTGGCCGACATCGGCAAATCCGTGTCCTCCAACACCGGTGAGTCCCTCTGCCCCGTCTGGTGGCACGCGGGGGCGCTGGGGAGGGACATCTCGGGAGACAGGAAGGAGGAACCCAAGGGTTTGGGACATCCACGGGTCACTCTGGATGGGAGGAAGCTCAGAATCCTGCCCTGGTGGGTTTAGGGGTCACCAGGTGCTGGGAGCCAAGGAGGTGTTTGGGACAGGGACAGAGCTGTGGGACAGGGACAGTGCTGGGGACAGGGACAGTGCTGGGGACAGGGACAGCACAGCGGGGAAGGGACAGAGCTGTGGGACAGGGACAGTGCTGGGGACAGGGACAGCTCTGTGGGACGGGGACAGAGCTGTGGGACAGGGACAGTGGTGGGGACAGGGGATGTGGCTGTGGAGGGATGGAGCGACAGTTTTGGAGGCATCACCCTGTGATGATGTTTTTGTGTGAGGGACAAGATCAGGATGTGATGACAATGTCAGTGTGTGGTGACATCATTATGTGAGGGAGAATGCCATTGTGTGATGACATCATTGTGTGATGACATAATGTGAGGACAATGGCACAGTGTGAAGACATAATTATGCAATGACGTCATTGTGCGATGACATCACGGTGGGATGACAACAACAGTGCGTGCTGACAATGTCATATTATGACATCACCATGTGAGGGCAATGCCACTGTACAATGACATCATAGTGGGGAAAATGGCACAGTGTGATGACATCATTGTGTGATGACAACAGCACTGAGTGATGATGTCACAGTGGGGACAATGGTGCTCTGTGATGACAGCACCCCAATGTGATGACATCACCACAGGGACAATGTCACTGTGTAGTGATGTCACCATGGGGACAAAGCCACTGTACAATGCCATCACCATGGGTCAATGGCACTATGTGATGACAGCGTCACAGTGTTATGATGTCACAGTGGGGACAATGACTCTGTGATGACATCACAGTGCAGATAATGACTCTGTAATGGCATCACCGTGTGATGGCAAGGTCACTGAGTGATGACAATGACTCTGTGTGATGAAATCATAGTGGGGACAATGTCACCATGTGATGACATCACACGAGGACAATGGTGCAGTGGGGTGTCAATGTCTCTATGTGATGATGTCCCAGTGCAAACAATGACTTTGTGATGACATCACATTGGGCACAATGGCACCATGTTATAACATCATTGTGTTATGATGTCACCGTGGAGTCAATGACTCTGTGTGATGACATCACAGTGGGGACAATGACTCTCTGATGACATCACAGTGGGGACAATGTCACTGTGTGATGACATCACAGTGGGGACAATGACTCTCTGATGACATCACAGTGGGGACAATGTCACTGTGTGATGACATCACAGTGGAGACAATGACTCTCTGATGACATCACAGTGGGGACAATATCACTGTGTGATGACATCACAGCGGGGACAATGACTCTCTGGTGACATCACAATGGGGGCAATGTCACTGTGTGATGACATCACAGTGGAGACAATGACTCTATGATGACATCACAGTGGGGACAATATCACTGTGTGATGACATCACAGCGGGGACAATGACTCTCTGGTGACATCACAATGGGGGCAATGTCACTGTGTGATGACATCACAGTGGGGACAATGACTCTATGATGACATCACAGTGGGGGCAATGGTGCAGTTTGATGATAACATCACCATGTGATGATGTCACCATGGTCACTGACACCATGGGGTCAATGACTCTGCCATGACATCACAGTGGGGATGACGTCACCGTGTGATGACATCATCACCTCGGATGACATCACGTGAGGACAATGGTGCAGTGTGGGCACTGTGGCTTGGCGCTGGTGTTTCCTGGCGCGGCCGCCACAGACAAATCCGATCTGCTCCCGGCTGATCCCGCCTTTTCCCTGCCCTTACAAAAGGGGATTTGGTTGTTTTCCTGATTATTCGGTCGGGTTTAGCGGGAGGTCACTCGGTGGAGCCCGAGATTTGCCGGGCACAGCAGCTCCTGGGAGTGACCATCAGTGACCAACATTCCCACTCCCGTGTCCGGCCCTGGATATCTGAGCCAGGATTTGCCCGGGATCCACCAAAACCGAGCCTGGCTTGGGAACATTGGATTTGGTCCCTAAGATGGGATGGAGGGGATAAAATCGCTCCCCAAGAGGGACATTCCAAAGAGGAAATGGTGGAGAAAGGGGGATCCCTCCCATTTCTTGTGCCAATAGCAGCTCCATGGTGGATATCGGGATAAATCCTGCTGGCATGGGAATCTGGCGGGGATTTCATCATTGGTTTGATCTGGTTTAATGATAAAAAAACTGGGAGAGACTCTGTGGTGGCAGCTGGAGCCTTGTGGAGACACAGAGCATCTCAGCAAAAGTGGCCCAGAAGGTTTCCCAAAAGGACTTTTGGGAATTTAGGTCTCCCAAGAAAATGTTAGGCTTAAGACAGAAAATCCAGGAAGGAAAAGGAAATATTTAGGGTGAATTCAGCTTCAATATCTGAGATGAAAAGTGGGATTCATCACGCGTTTAGGGAGGAGAAACATGGAGCTTGGTGGAGGAAAACGGAAATATTTTGGAGTGTGGAGTGCATGGCAAATCCCAAGCATGGGTTTCTTGGAAGAATTATGGGATTAAAAACCCAAATTAAATTTTGGGTCTTCCCAAGGAGCAGAAATGTCCCCTCTGGAGCCACTGACAGCCCCGAAGGGAGCACTGGGGTAGGGGGTGCTGGGTTCTGTGTGGGGCAGTAGGATTTGGGGTGGGACATCTTCATCAATATCCCTTCATTGCCAACAGAATATTCCGATGGGTGGGATAAGAGCACAGCAGGGAAAAGCAAATTTCTGGTGTCTTCTGTGCTGGGCAGATGAATCTTCTTGCGTGCCCTCAATGTTCCCCGCGGGATCCTGCCCTGACATTCCCAATGGGATCCTTCTCCCAATGTTCCCCAAGGGATCCCACTCTGACATTCCCAAAGGGGTCCTGCCCCGACATTCCTAAAGGGATCCTGCTCCCAATGTTCCCAACAGGATGTTCCCCACAGGATCCTGCCCCCAACACTCCCGATGGGATCCTGCCCTGACATTCCCAATGGGATCCTGCCCTGATATTCCCCATAGGATCCCACCCTGACATTCCCAAAGGGATCCTGCCCCCAACATTCCCAATGGGATCCTTCTCCCAATGTTCCCCACGGGATCCCACCCTGACATTTCCAACAAGATCCTGCCCTGACATTCCCAATGGGATCCTGCTCCCAATGTTCCCAACAGGATGTTTCCAACAGGATCCTGCCCTGACATTCCCTATGGGATCCTTCCCTGACATTCCCTATGGGATCCTGCCCTGACATTCCCAATGGGATCCTTCTCCCAATGTTCCCCAAGGGATCCCACCCTGACATTCCCAAAGGGATCCTGCCCTGACATTTCCTATGAGGTCCTGCCCTGACATTCCCAAAGGCATCCTGCCCTGACATTTTCTATGGGGTCCTGCCCTGACATTCCCAAAGGGATCCTGCCCTGACATTTCCTATGGGGTCCTGCCCTGACATTCCCCATAGGATCCCTATGGGATCCTGCTCCAACATTCCCAACGGGATCCTGCCCTGACATTTCCTATGGGGTCCTGCCCTGACATTCCCAAAGGGATCCTGCTCCCAATGTTCCCAACAGGATGTTCCCCACAGGATCCTGCCCCCAACACTCCTGATGGGATCCTGCCCTGACATTCCCCATAGGATCCCTATGGGATCCTGCTCCAACATTCCCAACGGGATCCTGCCCTGACATTTCCTATGGGGTCCTGCCCTGACATTCCCAAAGGGATCCTGCTCCCAATGTTCCCAACAGGATGTTCCCCACAGGATCCTGCCCCCAACACTCCTGATGGGATCCTGCCCTGACATTCCCCATAGGATCCCTATGGGATCCTGCTCCAACATTCCCAACGGGATCCTGCCCTGACATTCCAAAGGAAATCCCAGCCCACACTCCCAACGGGATCCCACTCCTGTCTCACGGCCCCTCTCTCCTCTCTCCTGTCCCCAGCCCGCAGCCCCGTGCGGGGCCCGGCCGCCGGCGCCGCCTTCCACCGCTCCACTGAGGACCTGCGGATGCGGCAGAGCGCCAGCTACGGCCGCCTGCGTGAGTGCGGGCACCGACCGCCCCGAACATCCCCGGAAAAACAGATTCCATGGAAAAACAAATTCCCAGTTGCAGGGGCGGGGCGGGAGGTTGAAATGAGGTCCCAGCATGGCCACGGTCCCAGAAGCACATCACAGAGCTCGGGGTGTAGCTCAAAATCCTTAGGGTGGAGGATAAAATTCCTTGAAATCTTTAGGGAGGGAAGGAATGGAGCTTGGAATAGCTAAAAGACTGCTTGGCTGGGAAAATTCAGGTGGGAAATCCCATCCGAACCTGGGAGCTGGGTTTGTGCAGCTGAGACTCCCATTTCTGGAATTTTGGGATCATTAGGGCTGGAAAAGAACACAGGGAAAAGATCATGGAACACCAGCACTGCCAGATGCCCTCAAATGTCCCCAAATGCCACATCCAGACAGTTTCTGGACCCTTCCAGGGATGAGGACTCCATCACTGCCCCGTGCCAGCCTTTCCACCCTTTCAGAGAAGGAATTTTCCCTAATTCCCAGGGTTTCCCAGCACTGCTGCTGCTTGAATACCATTGACAATATTTTATTCCTTTGCACACTCTCCCCACCGCATTTTCTCCTGGCTCCAGGGGTGGCTTTTCCTCACATTCCCTCCCTTCCCTGCTTCAGGTCACGCCCAGAGCCGGAGCATGAACGACATCTCGGACACGCCAAGCACTGACCAGGTACCTATCCCAAAATCCTGCTGGGATCATCCCAACGCGATCCCTGCTGGGCTCTGGGAGTGTTCGGGTCCCTGTGAGCCTTGGCTGGGTCGATATCCACACAAATTCCTAACTAGGGGAGATAGAGGCTGTGGATTCCTTGGGATCCATGGGGAAGCTGCCCAAACTCTCAGCACGGAATTCGGGATGAGCCAGGAGGCTGGGGCATCTCAAATCCATCAGGGTGGGACAAAAATTCCTTTCAGATTTTCAGGGAGGACAGGAAAGGTGCTCGGAATCCCAAAGGATTGGCTGGGAGAGGGCCGACCGAGATTTGGGGTTGCGCACAGGGATTCAGCTCCGGAGATGAGGGGCTGGAATTTGGGGTGGGATCTACTTTTCCTGGGGGTCTCTCAAGGCAAAGCTCAGCTGAGAGACCATGGTGGGGCTTTTCCTTTTGGGATGGCTTTTAGGGAAATAGCTCCAGCTCCAGCAGGTCCCGGCTTGGGGATGGGATGGATCAGTGGGATTTTGTTACATTCCCATACCAGATTTTTTTCTGGAATGGTTGGTTCATTTGTATGAGCTTTGCTTTTTTTCTGTTCATGATTTCACCGTAAACCGAAGGCAGAATCACTGGCCCCGTGGATTTTTAGGGAATGGGATGAGATAACAACTTGTTTTGAGTTTTTAGGGAATGGGATAACAACTTGTTTTGGGTTTTTAGGGGATAGGATGGTATAACAGCTTGTTTTGAGTTTTTAGGGAATGGGATGGGATAACAACTTTCTTTTTCCCCAGGATATCCTCACTGGGCTTACCTGGGGTGATGCACTTTAGGGCAAGTCCAAATAAAATAAATAATGTTTTATTTCCTCGGATTTCATGGATGGAAATCCACGTTCTGCTGGGACCCACGAGACAGGGACACTACGAAGGTTTCCAGGCCACCTCCCAAAGTGAATCCACACCAGTGTCCACTCAGGAACCCCAAATATCCCCTCCAGCAATGGGGTTCGGAGGGTTAATCCCAAAATATGCAAAGCATTTAGGTTTAATCGCCCTATTAGACCCACTACAAAGGGACTTTTTAAGTGTTACATGAAGCTTAGTGGCCACTGGTAACTCCTGCTCTTATTCCAGAGCTGCTGGAGGAGTTGCTTTATTATTATGATTTATTTTTTTTCCATTTGGATTTAAAAGATTAGGACGGGGTGAGGCGGCTGCCCGGCTCACATGCCTCCCCTCATGCTGCCATATAGATTATCATAACTCCCTGCCTGGCTTGGTATTGAACCCTTTTAGGCTCGCAATGAACAGAGCTGCGGGGTAAAGAGACCCGGGGAATAAATCCATGGATGAGGTTTTCCTACTCCCATTGTTTGTTCCAGCTCCCGGAACAGGGCTGGGGAGGAACGAGGCGTGAAAACCTCCCCCCCGTGCAGGGTTTGAGGGGGGTTCTGCCCATGCAGGGGCTGCAAATCAACTCCAAAAATGCTCCTGGCTCGCTCCAGCATCCCTGGGGCTTGGCTCGGGTTTTCTCAGGGGGAATTTCAGGGAATTTTCCCTGTGGAGAACCCAGGGGAGCAAAACCAAACGTTGCTGGATGGGTTGCAGAGGCCTGGGGGTGAAGTTTAGAGTCAGTCTCAGTTTTAGCCACGTTTCTGAAGAAATTCAGCTTTTTGAATTTTTCCTGCCTGACTCCTGGGTGTGGCTCCTCAGTCCCCACTTCTGGGAGTCCCGGGACAACCAGAGGTGAAATCTTGCAAGCTGAGGCTTCAACTTTGGTGGAAAATAAGGGCATAAAAGCCAAATTTTGGCAACCGCTCCCTTCCTCGATCTCGTCTTTCCCGCCAGCTGAAGAACAAGTTCATCAAGAAGATCCCCAAGGACGCTGAGGCCTCCAACGTGCTGGTGGGGGAGGTGGAGTTCCTGGAGAAGCCCTTTGTGGCCTTCGTGCGGCTGCTGCAGGCCACGATGCTGGGGGGGGTGACGGAGGTGCCCGTCCCCACCAGGTGAGCGCCGTCCCCTGGGGGCTGGGCAGTCTGGTGGCACCACAGCGCCGAGGTCACCAATGTGGAGCCTCTTCCTCCCCAGATTCCTATTCATTCTCCTGGGTCCAGCGGGAAAAGCCAGGTCCTACAACGAGATCGGCAGGGCCATCGCCACTCTGATGGTGGATGATGTGAGTAGAGGCCACCCCCGGCCCTCGTTGGGCTCACAACCAAGAAAAAATAGCAATTTTCACCCAAAACTTGAGATTCAATCCCCCAGAAGGATGTGGGACTGGAGGCCATGGCCAGGCTGAACCCTGTCTCACCCCCAGCTCTTCAGCGACGTTGCCTACAAAGCCCGGGACAGGGAGGACCTGATCGCTGGCATCGATGAGTTCCTGGACGAGGTCATCGTCCTCCCGCCCGGCGAGTGGGACCCCAACATTCGCATTGAGCCTCCCAAAAAAGTGCCCTCAGCTGAGAAGAGGTGGGTGGGGCCCATGGGACTGGACCCAGGCCTGTGGCCACTCCCGTGTGTCCAGTTTAGGGGGGCAAGAACCTTGCTTGGCTACACCCCTGGAAATAACCCCTGAAAACATTCCAGAAATGTTGGATTTGCAGCAGGTTTTGTTCCAGGTCAGCTTGGAGCCGTTTCCACTCTCCTGGAACAAGTTTTAGTGAGAGATGACCCTGCCCCGGGCAGGAGTTGACCTGAATGATCCTTGAGGTCCAACCCAACCTATCCCACAACTCCGCAAATTGAGCAAACCCGTCTTTGGATCCGTCCAAATTCACCCAAAGCTCAGCTCTGGATCTGTCCAAATTCACCCAAAACTCACGCTCAGTGCAGGCTCAGAGCTGCACCACGGGCTTGGCCATGGCCCTCACACTGGGGCTTGGTGATGCCAATCCAGTGATGCCAATCCAGCGGTGCCGATCTGCTGGTGCTGATCCAGTGGTGTTGACCTGGCACCGATCCAGCATTGTTGATCTGACAGTGCTGATCTGGTAATGCTCATCCGGCGGTACCAATCCAGTGGTGCTGATCCAGCAGTGTCAATCCAGCAATGCTGATCTGGCAACACTGATCTGGTGGTGCTGATCTGGCAATGCCGAACTGCCAGTGCCAGTCTGGCAATGCTGATCTGGCAGTGCCACTCTGGCAATGCCCATTTGGCAATGCTGATCTGGCAATGCCGATGTGCCAGTGCCACTCTGGCGGTGCTGATCTGCCAATGCCGATCCCGTGGCACTGATCTGGTGGTGCCGGGGCGGATCCGAGGCAGTGCCGGTGTTCCGCAGGAAGTCGGTGTTCTCGCTGAACGAGGTGGGGCAGATGAACGGCGCTGCCGGCGGGGCGGGCGCTGGGGGCGGCGGCGGTGGCAGCGACGATGGGGAGATGCCTGAAGTCCATGAAATTGGGGAGGAGCTGGCCTGGACTGGCAGGTGAGCCCCCAAAAACCTCCAGAGAGTGCCGGGACCTGTAAGCCTCTCCTGTGGGCTATCCCACAGAGGGGGGAAATCCTGGTGGGAACGGGATTTTGTCAGCACCAGGACTACTTCCATGTATTATATAAAATTATATTTTTGTGTCAATAATTATAAATTTCCCAACTGGCCAGAGGAGCTGTGGCTGCCCCTGGATCAATGGAAGTGTCCAAGGCTGGGCTGGAGCAGCCTGGGACAGTGGGAGGTGTCCCTGCCCATGGCAGGGATGGGATGGGATGGGATGGGATGGGATGGGATGGGATGGGATGGGATGGGATGGGATGGGATGGGATGGAATTTAAGGTCCCTCCCAACCCAAACTACTACAGGATTCCATGATTCTGTTCTGGTGGAAGTTACCACGTCCTTGGTGGTGTCTCTGCAGGTTTTGCGGTGGCCTCTACCTGGATATCAAGAGGAAGCTGCCCTGGTTCCCGAGTGACTTCTACGAGGGTTTCCATATCCAGTCCATCTCCGCCATCCTCTTCATCTACCTGGGCTGCATCACCAACGCCATCACTTTTGGGGGGCTGTTGGGGGATGCCACAGACAACTACCAGGTGTGGCCTGAGATGTCACTGGCTTGGGGACAGGCAGGGATGGGATGGGATGGGATGGGATGGGATGGGATGGGATGGGATGGGATGGGTTTTACCCTACTTGTGTCATGCCAAGCTTCTGTGGTTGGACATTCACTGCCAGGTGGGATGCTGGAATCCTCTCCATGGCAATGCCAGCAGCCATGCTGGTCCCAACCATCCCCAGTGGGCCCAAGCCGAGGTCCCTCAGCCCCATCTCCATTGGGGGATCCATGGGGCCGTGACGTGGCACCCCATAACACTGCCTCTGCTCCATCCCCAGGGGGTCATGGAGAGTTTCCTGGGCACGGCCATGGCCGGCTCTATGTTCTGCCTCTTCGCCGGGCAGCCCCTCATCATCCTCAGCAGCACCGGCCCCATCCTCATCTTTGAGAAGCTGCTCTTTGACTTCAGCAAGTGAGTGCTGGGCCACCCCAGGGGACACCAGGGCCTGTCCCCACGGGGGTGGGACATGTCCCCCAGCCCCCAGCCGCCCTCACAGGGCCATGTGTCCCCTCTTCCAGAGGCAACGGGATCGACTACATGGAATTCCGCCTGTGGATCGGGCTGCACTCGGCCCTGCAGTGCCTTATCCTGGTGGCGACCGACGCCAGCTTCATTATAAAGTACATCACGCGCTTCACTGAGGAGGGCTTCTCCACCCTCATCAGCTTCATCTTCATCTATGACGCCATCAAGAAAATGATCGGGGCCTTCAAGTACTACCCCATCAACTCCGACTTCAAGCCCGACTACGTGACCATGTACAAGTGCGAGTGCGTCGCCCCTGACCCAGGTGAGTTCATCCCGGGGCCGCCCGGGCAGGAGCCGGGGGTGGGAGGGAGGGTCCTGGCGTGGATGAATCCCACGGGATTGCTGGCCCAGGATGTGCCTGGAGGCAGCTGCCTGGGGTGGAGAGACCTCGTCCTCATCATCCTCCTCTGAGGGGGTTTGGAAGATGGAGGAAGAGCCTTGTCCCCCTTGGATGAAGGACTCAGTGCTTCCTGGGACACAGTGGACGGGGAGTCGGGATCTCAGCCAGCAGCAGGCAGACCTCAATGGATAAAAGGAAATACAGGAAAAAAGGACATTTCAGGTCATTCCAGCCTGCTGCTGATGGAAACCCAATCTCCAGAAAACACCTGGAGTGGTTATGTGTTCTCCGGTGGATGGGACACCCCAGGATGTCCCAGCTGAGTGTGGAAACCTCCATGGACTATTTTTCCTCCTCTTTTTCCACTCCTTTTCCAAAAGGAGAGGCCATCAGGCTCTGAGCAGATGGTCCTTCCATGGTTTTGCTCTTGGATAGACATCCTGGACGATCCCAGATCCGAGTCGTGGAGCCCAGACGCTCCTGGAAGGGAGCAGAGACAGCTTTGGGCTCACAGCAGGAACTTCCTGCTCTCCCAGGAGCTGAATTTATGTTAACAATCTAAATTTTGGGGAGCAGCAGCAGCAGACTGACAGTGGATGGAGGTGAAGGTGGATGAGAATGATGGCGGATGAAGATGATGACAAATGAAGGTCACAGTAGGTGAAGAGGATGATGGATGGAAGTCATGGTGGTTGAAGATGTTGATGGATGAAGACGGTGGATGAAGGCGATGACGGATGAAGATGATGATGGATGAAGGTCATGGTGGATAAAGATGATGATGGATAAAGATGATGATGGATGCAGGTCACGATGGCTGAAGGCCACAGTGGATGAAGATCATGGTGAAGTTCTGCCCGTCTCCTTCCTTTAAGAAAAGCATCCCCGACCCCACCCAATGCGTTCCCAGTGCCTCTGCCACTGCAAGGAGAGCTCTGACCCACTGGGAACCACAGTGATCGGGTTGAATTCAGCATTTCCCCTCAACTCCTGCTCATCCACCCCTCCATGAGCACTGCGATCCCGCTGGGACGCCAGAGCCTAGAGCAGCACCTGGAACCAACCCAGCTCTTGCCAAGCTGAGCCCCCCAAACCGAACCCGCAGGACCCCCGGAGCTGGAATTCCCGAACGGAACCGTGAGCACCCTTGGCATCTGCCCGGCGGCTCCCGCAGGAGGAGCCCTCAGCCTCCAGGGAGGTCTCCCCCTTCTCCAAGCCCCCATCCCGAGCAAACCCCGAGCAGCCATGAGGCACCCGCACCCCAATTCCCGATCCCCCTCCTTGCCCTGGCTGCTCAAGGCAGCCGTGTCCACACCGGATTTAAAATTCCTCTAGAAATTATGTTTATTTCCCCCCCTCCATCCTTAATTTTTTTTTTAATTCCCTTTTTTTAATCCATGCTGATTTTTGATTATTTTAACTGATTTGTCCCATATTTGTCTCTGCTGCACACATCAATTGGGGCTGATTTCAATCTCAAGTGAGTATCGCCTTCTAAATATTAAAACTATTTTAATATTTGATACTCTCCCCCCACGGGGGGGTTCTCTTGTTATTTTTTTTCCCATGTATTTGACTTTTCTCTCTCTCTCTAAAAGGGTTTGTGTAGGGCTCCTCTCTTTAATCGCACCGGTGCCGTGCCACCCTTTAAAGGCATAGAAATCCCAAGATAGGGTTCACAGAGAAAGAAAAGGTTGTGGAGGAGAGAAATGAGAACAAAGCTGATGTTTTTAGGGCTGACTTTGTTCCCCAGAGCTTGGTCCCGGCAGTTTCGGGGTCTCTCTCCTAACCCAGCTTCTCCTTCATTAATCCCCGGCGCCGGGGATGGAGGCGGCAGCCGAAATTCCCGCTTGGCGAAGAGAATGGAAGAGGGGCGCGGCAAAGCGGTGCCAGAATTCCCGAATTCCTGAATTCCCTCTTTTAGGGGCACCCCGAGAGAACCCAGGGGTGCTCCTGGAGCTGAGGAGCTGCGTCGCCTGAAGAGCCGAGGAGGAGAAGGTGCCGGGGGCTCGAAAAGATGGAATTTTGCACTGATGACACCAAAACCCCCCAAACAATTTTTTAAAAAATTAATAATAATTTTTAAAAAGGCAAATTGGGCATGATTTGGGTGCCCCCTCTCCAAAAAACCCCAAAAAACCTCAGGCTGCTTTCCCAGCGTTCCACCCCTGTGGTTTTAAGTCCACCCCACCACTGGCAGCTTCCCTGGGAAGCTGCTGGAAATTTTAGGAACTGGGAAGCTCCTGAAAAATTCCCTCTGGCCCCAGCCACCGCGGGAGCCGCCGCGTCCTCCCCAGCGCGTGGGATTAATCAGGGAGAAGTCGCTGCGGGGATAGAAAAGGGGGATTTCCCCCCAAAATCCCGGGATGCCAATCCCTGCCGGGCTCAGCAGGTGAAGCCCAGCTGGTGTGAATGCCCAAAAGTTCGGTTTCAGCCCCAAAACCTCAATAACCGACTCCTTTCCCGCAGCCAACGCGACCTTGTTCGATGCTTCAGCTCCAGTGGCACCGAACACCACTAATGTTTCTCTGGTAAGAAATGGGATCTGCTCGTCCCAATGGGAAATTTGGGATCGGGGAGGGTGGATCCGAGGGATTTCAGTACCCAGGGAGCGGGATGGGCCAGCTTGGAGTGATGGAAACTCAAATTTGGGCTGGTCTGGGTTCCCAGCACGGCTCAGCAGCACCAAATCCACGCTTTCCCCCAAAATTTATAGCAGCTCTGCAATTTTTGTGTGGTTTTGGGTATCCCAGTGGCAGCAGCTCTGGAAATTTACCTTTCCTTGTGAGCTGAAATGGTTCAAACTTCTCTTCTTTGGGATTTGACCAGGAAATTTCCTTTTTTTGCAAGCTGCAGGTGCTAAAAATGTGGATTTTGCTCAATCCAGTTGTGAAAATTCCCTTTTCTTGCACAATGTAATCCTTAAAGTACAAATTTGGGGGTTTGGACAGGAAATTTCCCTCTCTTTCCATTCTGCACCTTAAAAATGCCAATTTTGTTAGATTTGAGCTGGAATTCCCCCTTTCCCTGCACACTGCAATAATTTCAAATTTTGCTAATTTTGCCTTTTTGGGGGTCTCTCGCCAGTCCAATGCTATCAACCTCACAGCTTTGGACTGGACCCAGCTGAGTAAGAAGGAATGTCTCAAATACGGTGGCAGCTTGGTGGGAAAATCCTGCAAGTTTGTGCCTGACCTGGCCCTCATGTCCTTCATCCTCTTCTTTGGCACCTACTCCATGACCCTGACCCTGAAAAAATTCAAATTCAGCCGCTATTTCCCCACCAAGGTAAGGAAAAAACTAGGTTCTGCCAACCCCTTTCCCAAAAATGAGGGAAAACGGGAGCTGAGTTTTTGGTAGAGGCAAAGAACTCCAGGAAAATAAACTGCTGCTTTCAGGAGGTTTTGGCCAGAATTGGGATCCTCCCCGAGGTTCCTGATTTTTGGAATTCTGTGAGGCTGTTGATGATGTCCTCCTGTCCAAAATGGAGTTGGGCTAATGGGTGGACAATTAAAGGGTGGACAATGAAAGAGTGGACAATTAACGGGTAGATATGTAATGGATCAGGAATTTGTGGGATGATGGATGAGGAATGGGAGGGATGATGGATGAGGAATGGGAGGGATGAGCCCATCCCCAGGTCAGAGGCCACTGGCCCAGAGTCCGATGGTCATCAGGGAGCAGTGATGTCCAGGGGTCCCTCTTGGGGCCAGAGTTAATTAATGGGCTCATTAGTGATGGAAATGAAGCGATCAAGGGCACCCTCAGGAGGTTTGCAGGTGACACCAAGGGACAATCCTGAAGGGTGGGGACGTCCAGAGGGACCTGGACAAGCTTCAGGGGATCTCATGGGGTTTGAGCATTCCAAGTGCTGGAGGTGCCCGTGGGATGGATCCAGTCTGGGAGAGGGATTTGGGAGCGGCTGAGAGGCTGGACAAGACCCCAGAGGTGCCCTGGGCTGATCCCCAGCTCTGGGGGGATTCTGCCCCTGAGCCCCGCTCAGGTGAGACCCCACCTGCAGAGCTGGGACCTCACCTGGAAAATGTGGAGCTGCTGGAGCCGGGCTGGGGGAGCTGGGAATGATCACCTGGGGAAGGGAAGGATCCAGGGAGAGCTCAGAGCCCCTTGCAGGGCCTGAAGGGGCTCCAGGAGAGCTGGAGAGGGACTGGGGACAAGGGATGGAGGGATAGGACACAGGGAATGGCTTCCACTGGGAAAGGAGAGATTTAAATGGGATTTGGGATGGAATGAGGATGGGGAGGGGCTGGATGGAACTCCCACAGGAGCTGTGGCTGCCTCTGGATCCCTGGAAGTGCCCAAGTCCAGGCTGGATGGATCTTGGGACAGTGGGAATTGTCCCTGCCCATGGCAGGGGTGGCCTTATGGGGACTGAGATCCCATCCAAGCCAAAGCATTCCAGGATTCTCTCCCTTGGCTCTCCCAATCCAAATAACCCCAATCCCAATAACCCCTCACCTGATGGAGGAAAGGTGAGGAAATGCGGATTTCGGGGATTTTGTTCCGGGGTTATCTGTGGCTGAGCGGAGCTGGAAAGACCCCAAAGCAGGAGCAAACCTCTCCATCCCAATTCTCTTCCCACCCCATTAATCGTCTTCCCACCCCATTAAATTTCTCCCCACTCCATTAATTCCCCTTCCCACCTCACTGATTCACTTCCCAACCCCATTAATGCCCTTAAAATTAATTAAATTAATTCATTCCCTTCCCACCCTGTTAATTCCCTTCCAATCCCATCAATGCCCTTCCCCACCTCATTAATTCCCCTTTCCATCCCGTTAATTCCCTTTCCACCCCATTAATCCCCTTCCCACCCCGTTAATTCATTTACCAATCCCGTCAATTCCCTCCCCACCCTGTTTATTCCCTTTTCACCCCATTAATCCTCTTCCTACCCCATTGATTTCCTTTCCCACCCCATTAATTCCCTTTCCCACCCCGTTAATTCCCATTCCAACCCCGTTTCCCTGTCTTGCCTCCAGGTCAGGGCTTTCATTGCCGATTTTTCCAATGTCTTCTCCATCCTGATCTTCTGTGGAGTGGACGCCTGTTTCGGACTGGACACCCCCAAACTCCACATCCCCAGTATCATCAAGGTTCGGCCTCCTGCCCTCTCCTCTCCCCTCCCATGCTCTTTTTCCAGCTCCTCTCCGGGATTTTTTGGGAACATTGCAGCTCCAGGCACCTTCTGAACAGCTACGTGGTCTTTTCTAACAATATTCTAATTTTCTGACTTTCTTTCCTCTCTCTTTTTGTTGCTTTCCATTCTTTTTTGTTGTTTTTTCCTCCCGTTTTGGTTGGTATTCCTCCCCTATTTATTTTTCCTCCTTTTTTTGTTGTTTTTACTCCATTTCCCCCCCCCCTTTTTTTTTTTTATTTTTTCTCCCCCCTTTCTTTCCCTCATTTTTCTGCTTTCCTTCCTTTTTTTGGTAATTTTCCTCCCTTTTTATTGTTTCCTCTCCGTTTTCTTGTTTTCCCTCCCCTTTTTGTTAATCTCCCTCCCTATGTATTATTTTTTCCTCTTTTTTTGCTCCTCTTTGTTGTTGTTTTTCCTTTTTTGTTGTTTTTTTCCCTCTTTTTTGTTTTACCTTTTTTGTTGTTTTTCCTCCTCTTTTTATCTGTTTTCCTCCTTTATTCGCTATTTTCCCTCCTTTTTCCTTTTTTGTTGGTTTTCCTCCTTTTTTTGTTTTCCCTCCTTTTTTGTTATTTGCTCTCCCTTTTGTTGTTTTCCCTCCATTTTTTTTCTTGTTTTTCCTCCCCTTTTTGTTAATACCCCCCTTTTTTATTGTTTTTCCTCCTTTATCTATTTTCTTTTTTTTCCCCTTTTGTTGTTTTTTCTTCTTTCCTTGTTTTCTTTTCTTGTTGTTTTTCCTCTACTTTTTCCCTCTTTTTTTTCTCCTTTTTATTTTTTTTCCTTTTTTTTTTTTTTTGGGTTTCCCTCCTTTTTTATCGTTTTCCTTCCTTTTTGCCATTTCTCCTCCTGTTTTTCTCTCTCCCCCTCTCGCCGGCAGCTCCGTAAGCTCATTAGCGATTTCTCAATCTTTATGTCCATACTAATGTTTGTGGGGCTGGATGTACTTTTCGGACTCAACACTCCAAAGCTCCAAGTGCCCACCGATTTTAAGGTAAAAACCCCCAAAATCCATAAAACCCCATTTCAGAAGGATTTCTCCTCCCCCATCCAGGGGATCCCAATGAGGATCTCAGTGAGGATCCCAATGAGAATCCCACTAGAGATCCCAGTGAGGATCTCAGTGAAGATCCCAATGGGAATCCCAATGGTGATCCCAGTGAGGATCCCAATGAGAATCCCAATGAGGATCCCAGTGAGGATTCCAATGGTGATCCCAATGAGAATCCCAATGGGAATCCCAGTGAGGGTCCCAATAAGGATTTGGGGGTGATTTGGGGTGTGGGATCTGGGATGGGGGGACAGAGTCATCCCCAAACTCCATCCCTTGGGTTTTCCCAACCCGTGCCATGTTCCCAAGGTTCTGACCCCGTTGTCCTCCCCAGCCCACCCGCGTGGACCGGGGCTGGTTTGTGTTCCCCTTTGGGAAGAACCCGTGGTGGGTGTACCTGGCCAGCGCCCTACCTGCCCTGCTCGTCACCATCCTCATCTTCATGGACCAGCAGATCACAGCTGTCATCGTCAACAGGAAAGAGCACAAGCTAAGGGTGAGACCCTCGGGGGATCCCCCACTGCACCCCACAGATCCTCCACAGCACCCAGGGATCCCCCACAGCACCCAGAGCACCCCATGGATCCCTCACAGCACCCCAAGCATCCCAGGATCCCCACAGCACCCAGAGCATCCCAGGATCCCCCACAGCACCCCATGGATCCCCCAGAGCACCCTAGATCACCCACAGCACCCAGAGATCCCCTACAGCACCCAGAGCATCCCAGGATCCCCCGGAGCACCCCATGGATTCCTCACAGCACCCCAGATCACTCACAGCACCCAGGGCACCCCAGGATCCCCCACAGCACCCCAGGATCCCCCACAGCACCCAGAGCACCCCGGGGAGCCCTTACAGCACCCAGGGCACTCAAGGGATCCCCCACAGTACCCAGGGAACCCCAGGATCCCTCACAGGGTGCCCAGTTTTTGTGTGGGGTTCATCAGGGTGACAACAGGTGCTTTGGGGTGACACTAGGTGCCCCACATCAGTATGGAGTACCTCAGGGTGACATCAGGTGCCCCACACTAGTGTGGGGTACATCAGGATGACACCGGGTGGTTTGGGGTGACACCAGGTGCCCCATATCCATGTCGGGTACATGAGGGTGACACCAGGTACTCCATGTCCATGTGGCGTGCTTTGGGATGACACCTCGTGCCCCAAGGCCTTTCAGAGTACACCGAGGCCCTGCTGGAGGCCTTGGGGGGAGCCTGGGGGCACCCCATGGTGCTGGGCTGGGGAGACCCCACAGTGCCCCCCGTGCTGTGTTGCAGAAGGCAGCCGGGTACCACCTGGACCTGTTCTGGGTGGGCATCTTGATGGCCGTGTGCTCCTTCATGGGGCTGCCCTGGTATGTGGCCGCCACTGTCATCTCCATCGCCCACATCGACAGTCTCAAGATGGAGACTGAGACCAGCGCCCCGGGGGAGCAGCCCCAGTTCCTGGGGGTCAGGTGAGTCCTGTGGGGGCCACGGAGGGTCTAAGCAGTGTCCTGGAGCTGGGGGGACATCCCTGTCCTGGGGACAGCGGGGCAAGGGAGGGGTTGTCCTGTCCTGGAAGAGACATCATGGACAGCAGGGGCAGGAAGGGATTGTCCTGCTCTGCTCTGCTCAGGGCTGAGGTGGCCTCAGAAAACGCAAAACTCACCCAGTTTTGGGTGATGCAATGTAAAAGAGAAAATAAATTACTGGAGAGTCTCCAGAGGAGGGACACGAGGGTGGGGAAGGGAGGGGCCACACGAGGAGTGGCTGAGGGCACTTGGGGTGTACAGCTGGAGAGACCGAGGGACACTGATCCCAGCTCCAGCCTCCTCGGGATGGGGAAAGACAGCTCTGATCCCTGCTCTGTGTGACAGGGACAGCTCTGATCCTTGCTGTGACAGGGACAGCACACAGGGAAGGGCTGGAGCTGGGCCAGGGGAGTTGAGGGTGGGTTTTGGGAAAGGTTCTGACCCCAGAGGGTGCTGGGCACTGCCCAGGTAATGGGCACAGCCCTGAGGCTGCTGGAGCTCCAGGAACGTTTGGTTTTTGGGGTGTCTGTGCAGGGCTCCAGGGTGGGAATTTGGGGTGTCTGGGGTTGGATCCGTGATCCCAGTGGATCAATCCCATCCCCACTGCAGGGAGCAGAGAGTGACCGGCATCATCGTCTTCGTGCTCACGGGGATTTCAGTTTTCCTGGCTCCAATCCTGAAGGTAAAACATTCCTGTTGCCCCCTCCCTGCAGAGATTTGGGGTCATGGGGATAAAAAAAATAGATCCTGCCCTGTCCTTGTGATGTCCAGTGCTGGGCCCTGGCCCTGGGGAGGAGCTGCTGCCCTCCCTGGGCTCAGGGCTGTGGTTTTTCCCTGTTCCCAGTACATTCCCATGCCGGTGCTCTACGGGGTCTTCCTCTACATGGGCGTGGCATCACTAAACGGCATCCAGGTGAGTGCCCTTCCTCCTCATCTTCATCCTCGTTCCTCCATCCTCTCATCGTCCTCCTCATTGTCCTTGTTTTTGTCCTCCTCCCTATCCTCATCGTCCTCTATCCTTGTCGTCCTCATCGTCCTCCTCGTTGTCCTCCTCCTCCTCATTCTTGCCATCTTCATCCTCCTCCTCATCCTCCATCATCCTTGTCATCTTTGTCCTCCTCCTTGTTCTCCTTGTCCTCCTCCTTGTCCTCATCCTCCTCCTCATCTTCATCTTTCTCCTCATCCTCATCCTCCACCATTCTTGTCATCTTCCTCCTCCTCCTTATCCTCATCCTCATCCTCCTCCTCCTCGTCTTCATCTTCATCCTCATCCTCCTCCTCCTCCTCACTGGCCACAGACTGTCCCACACTGGATCAAAAAGGAAGATTTTTACTCCAAGATTTCCACGCATGGGACAGCAGATACCCAAAACCCTCTGAGAAACACCAAAAACCTGCAAATTCCCCATTTGGGGGGGAATAAAAGAGGCTTTTCCTGGGCAGCCTATGGGGTAGGGCAGAGGATTAACCCCAGGCCTTCCTCCCCGGGTGGTTTTGGGATCACTGAAGCTCTTGCATCATTTTGGGGACTGAAAAAGCGTTTTTCTGTGGGGTGGTGCTGAGGATTAACTTGGACCTTCCTCCCTGGGCAGTTTTGGGACCGCTGCAAGCTCTTCCTGATGCCGGCCAAGCACCAGCCCGATTACGTGTTCCTGCGGCACGTCCCGCTGCGCCGCATCCACCTCTTCACCCTGGTGCAGATCATCTGCCTGGCCGTGCTCTGGATCCTCAAATCCACCGTGGCTGCCATCATCTTCCCCGTCATGGTGATCCCATCCTTGATCCAAAGGGGTTTTTTTGGGATTTAATAGAATTTTTGGTGTGGTCCCACCCATGGCCACCATAATCTTCCTCATCATGGTGATCCCATCCTACCTTGGAAGGGCTTTTTTGGGATTTAATGGAATTTTTGGCGTGGTCCCACCATGGCCACCATAATCTTCCTCATCATGGTGATCCCATCCTTGATCCAAAAGATTTTTTTGGGATTAAAGGAAATTTGTGTTGTGATCCCACCATGATCTTCCCTATCATGAAAATTCCAACATCGCCCCAAAGGAGTTTTTTGGGGATTGAAGGAGATTTTGGCATGGTCCTACCATAGCTGCCATCATCTTCCTCATCATGGCGATCCCATTCTTGATCCAAATGGGTTTTTGGGATTTAATGGAATTTTGGGTGTGGTTCCACTATCATCTTCCTGTTCATGGCGATCCCATCCTCGCTCCAAAGGGTTTTTTGAGATTTAGGGGATTTTTGGTTTGGTGGTCACCAGATCTTGGGTTGAGATGCTCTTGGACCTCTCCCCTGCCAGATCTTGGCCCTGATCCTGGTGAGGCGGCTCCTGGATTTCGTCTTCTCCCAACACGACCTGGCCTGGATCGACAACATCATCCCTGAAAAGGAGAAGAAGAAGGAGGACGACAAGAAGAAGAAGAAAAAAGGCAACAAAGGCGACAGCAGCAGCGATGAGGAGGTGGGTGCGGGGTCACCGAGGGGCTCCTGGGGACAGTGGGGACATCCCAGAGCTGGGGAGGGAAAATTCCCACTGAAACCTCCGGGTTTGGGATGAAGGTCTTGGATTCCTGGAGCTGTTCCACTGCACAGACAGAACTGGCAGAGTGAGGGGCTCTGGGGCTGGCAGGAGGCTCCAGGAAATGCCCTGGAAGCTGGAAAATCATGGCAAAAAAAAGGAAACCCTCAGGGGGAAGAGCCCAGATCCTCTGTTTTAGGGCACGGCACCCATCACGGCAACTCCTGCCCTGGGATTTGGGAAGAGGAAGGCAAAGCCTCCTCCTTCTCCTCCTCTGGAGGTTTTGAGTCCCTTTGGGAGCTCCAGGCGGTCTCAGAGCCCCCCCAGGCGCTGCCTTCACCAGGAATTTCCCCATTTCTTCCCCAGTTCCCACCTCCCTCAGTCATTAAGATCCCCATGGAGCCCCTGCCCGTGCAGCCCCGAAACGGGGGCCCCCATTGCCTCAGCCGTAAGTAACGAGCCCAGGAGCCTCTTCCTAACCCCTCCCATGGGCTCCGCTCGGCACTAACCCCACTGGACACCCCGGATCCCTCCAGGCCACCAGGGCAAATCCAGGAGGGGAGCGGTGCAAGAGCAGCAGCAGCCAGAGCACCGCTCATCCCAAAGCCTGGAGATCGCCAAGATTTCCTCAAATCTCAAAAAAACTATGGGAATCTACTGGGTTTTGCCACCCCCAAGCTGGTGCTGATGGGGGTTTGTGAAAATTATCTGCGTTTGGGATTTTGGCTAAAAAAGCCTCTTAAGAAAGAGCAGATTTGGCTCCATCTTCAGCAAAAACCCCAGGAATAAATTTGGGGGGTTAATTCCAGGCTGCACCAGGACCCCAGCGAGTTTTGGCTCAGTTTAACTCCTCAAATGTGGTTGGCACGGCTGGCAGGGCCTTTCCTCTCGCTGATCGCCCCCAAAATCAGTGATTCCCAGGAGTTTCCCACCAGAAAGGTGGAATCAGTGATTCTGGCCCCAAGAAAGGTGGGATTGGTGATTTTGGCCCTGAAAAACTGGAATTGGTGATTTTGGCCCCAGAAAGGTGGAATTGGTGATTTTGGCCCTGAAAAGTTGGGTTCAGTGATTTTTGGCCCCAGGATGCAGTAGGGACTGGGGGCCAAGGGAGATTTTTGGGGTCACCGGGGGAGTGTTTCAGCTCCATGTCCCCCCAGGAAAGAGGGCCTCCACCTGGAGCTTTGCGTTCTGACTCCTCCCCGAACGGTTCAGACATGGATCGCAGGTAACCGGGATCCCCATCCCCCTCCCCATCCCTGGGGGGAATTTGGGATCCTCCCAGCTGATTCTCCCGGCTCCGCCATCCCTGAGCAATTCCCAAATATCCAGGCGGATTTTGCAGCATCCCTCAGGATTTGGGGTGGTATCATCCCCGCTATGGGGTTGGAGCTACAAAAATTCTGCTCAGTGACAGCCACGGGGTTTTTTTAGTCTCTGAATCCTGAAATTTTGGGAATATCCTCCGTGAATTCTGCCGATTGACAGGAAAATGTCAGATTTTCATTCATTTCTCGGCGGTAGCCTGGAATAAAACACAAAACTTTTCCAAACAGCATTAAAATTATATAAAACAAAGTTTTTAAAAGAAAGTTTTCAGGGGCACAGAATTTCTACAGATTTTATCAGCTTGGAACACTGGAATTGTTCCAATGGGGCTTTTTTGCCTTTGGAGTTCTGGTTGAAAACAAAATAACTGTGTCAGGCTTCTTCTCATTAATACTAAACAGAATTCCAATAGGAATTAAAAGGGTTAATTAATTATTCTAAAAGCTAAGAGAAAGGGTAGGAAAAATGCCAAAAATCTAAAAATGTGTGAACAGTCTACCAAATATATGAATATATGATAAACATTAAAAACATATGAAAAATATATAGGAATAAGATATGAATATATGAAAAAAATATATAAAAACATATGAAAAATATATGGAAAATATATTAAAATATATAGGAAAACATATGGAAAATACATGAAAAATAGATATAAAGTATACAGAAAATTTAAGAAAAATATATAGGAATAATATATGATATATGAAAAAATATATTACAAATATATTACAAATACATATGAAAAAGAGATGATAATAATGAAAAATATATAGGAATAATATATTAATATATGAAATGCATATTAAAATATATTAAATATATATACAATATATGGAAAATATATATTAAAATATATGGAAAATTATTAAAAACCACACAAAATATATATAAAATATTTGAAAAATATGTGAAAAATAGATATGAATATATATGGAGAATATATGAAAAATATATAGGAATAATATATGAATATATGAAAAATACCAAAAATATATGGAAAACATGAAAAACTGATATAAAATACACAGAAAATTTGTGAAAAATATATAGGAATAATATATTAATATTCGAAAAAATATGAAAAATATATTAAAATATATTTAAAATATATTAAAAATATATTAAAAATACGTAAAAATACATTAAAAACACGTGAAAAAATACATTAAAATACGTGGAAAATATATATGAAAAATAGATATGAAAAACATATTTTAAAATACATGAAAAATATTTTTTAAATACATGGAAAATATATAAAAAACATATGAAAATTAAAAAGCTCAAAATCTTCAGTCACCAGCCTCCCCCGGGACGGGTTTGGGGAGTGCCAGCCCCCCTGGCTGCTGACCCCCCTCTCCCCTCCTGCCCCCCAGTATCACCCTGCACCTGAAGATCTCGTGCCCGTCGTCTCCCGCCTTTAACTACTCCCGAAACCCCATCTGTGCCGTGCCCCAGGTGAAGATCGAGATGGAGTCGGACTACGAGGACAGTGACACGGAAAAGGCTCCGCGGGACGTGGGCAGCGAGACCACGCTATAGCCCGTGGCGCCGCCGAGCCGTTAATTTATATATATATATATCGATAGCGCCGTATTCATATATATATATATATATAAAGGAAATTGGGTTCATTTCTCTCTGCCGGACGCACGAGGCCCTGGTGGTCCCAGTGCTCCAGTAGATTTTAGGGTCATGCGCTCCGGAATTCCCCTCTCTTCCCGCTGGGAGAAGGCAACGCCGCTGGCGGCGAAACAGGGCCGGAATGGTGGAATCGGTGATTTTGGCCCCAGAAATGTGGAATTGCTGACTGCAGCCTTGAAAAGGTGGGGATTTTAGCCCCAGAAAGGCGGGATTGGTGATTTTGACCCCAGAAAAGTGAAATTGGTGATTTTGGCCTGGAGTAATTTTGGCTCCAGAAATGTGGGATTGGTGATTTTTGTCCCCGGAAAGGTGGAATTGGTGATTCTAGCCCCAGAAAGGCAGAAACAGTGATTTTGGTCCAGAAAGGTGGAATCGGTGATTTTAGCCCAGAAAGGTGGGATTGCTGATTTTAGCCCCAGAAAGGTAGAATCAGTAATTTTGCCCCTAGAAAGGCAGAATTAGTGACTTTGGCCCCAGGAAATGTGGGATTGGTGATTTTGGTGCGGAAAAGGTGAAATAGGTGATTTTGACTCTGGAAAGGTTAGATCAGTGATTTTGGCCCAGGAAAGGTGGAATTGGTGATTTTGACTCCAGAAAGGTTGGCTCGGTGATTTTGGCCCCAGAAAGATGGGATTGGTAATTTTGGCCGTGGAAAGACAAAATTGGTGATTTTGGCCCCAGAAAGGCGGAATCGGTGATTTTTGCCTGGAAGGTACAATTGGTGATTTTAGACCCAGAATGGTGTGATTGGTGATTTTGGCCCTGGAAACGTGGAATTGGTGATTTTGGCCCCAGAATGGTGGAATCAATGATTTTGGTCCTGCTCTGACTGCTGGGCTGGAGGAGCTGCAGGTGCTCAGGGCTGAGGGAGCACCAGGATGTGCCAATGGAACAGGGGGATGATCTGGGGGGTGCTTTTAGGGTGGGAGGAAGTTTGTGGGATGGGGAGAGCACATCCCTGCTCCCAGACCCCTGGAATCACCACATGGCTCTTGGAGATTCCCATCCTGTGGGGGGAATGGGGTGACTGGGGGGGTGTGGGCCAAAAAGAGGCTGGTCCAAACCCTGCTGGGCAGCCTGGGGGTGGCAGCAGGGCTGGAGGAACCTGATTGTGCTGGGACAGGGAGGAGGAGGAGGAGAAGGAACAGCAGGATGGGGATGAAGAGGAGGAAGTACCTGGGATGAGGATGAAGAAGAGGCTCCTGGGATGAGGAGGGGGAAGCATGTGGGATGAGGATGAAGAGGAGGAGGCAGGGCAGGATGGGGATAAAGAAGAGGAAGCTCTTGGGATGGGGAGGAAAAAGAGACAGGGCAGGATGGAGAGGAGCCAGTGCCCAGGGAGGGAAGGAGGAGGAGCAGCTCAGGGTGAAGGGTTTTACCACTTGAGGGCAACAAAGGGGGACAAGCGGGCAGGGAATGGGGCCCTGGCTCCTGCAGGAAGTCGGGATTGGTTCCTGAGGTGAGTCAGGAATGGCTCCTGAGAGAATCAGGAATGGGCTTCTGACAGAATTTAGGATGGTTTCTGCAGGGAATCAGGAATGGTTCGTGCAGGGAGTTGGAAATGGTTCTTGAGGGAGTTGGAAATGGTTCTTGAGGGAGTCAGGAATGGTTTCTGATGGAATCCAGGCTGGTTTTTGCACAGAAATGGGAACAGTGGCTGCAGTGAACCCCTTTGGTCGCCCCACATCCTCACCCCTGACCTCTCCCAGCCCCAGCTCTCCTCCAGCCCTTCTCTCCCTGCAGGAATCTCCTGGCTGGGGGAATTCCAGGATTCTCCGTCTAATGAAATCCCCGGGCTGGAGGAATCCAGGGATTCACCCTGCAGGAATCTCCTGGCTGGAGGAATCCAGGGATTCCCTCGGGCTCTGCTGCCCAGGGGCTCCACTCCCATCCCAGCCCCATGCCCTGCAGTGCTCCCAGTTCCACCCAGCAGTATTTTGGGGTCCCCAGGGGCTCTTCCCGCCCAGAAAGTAGCAGCTTGGGGTCCAGGCAGGCTGAGCTGGGGCTGGCTCTGCCCTTTTTCCAGCAGTGCTGAGGCTTTACAGGGTTTTTTTCCACCCAGGGCCCAGGCCCTGCTGTGGGTTAGGAACATTGCTCCCCTCAAATCAACGTTCTTCCTGGATGAACCCTTCAGTTCTGCTCCCTCCCAGAGCCCCCAGGCCCTTCCCATGAGCAGAACCGACCTGACACTCACACCAGCAGCACTGGGACACCAGTTCAGCACTGCAACTGGGACACCAGTTAAACACTGTAGCTGGGACCAGTCACACACTGCAACTGGGACCAGCTCAATATTGCAACTGGGATCAGTCAAACACCGCAAACTGGGACCAGTTCAACACTGCAGCAGGGACCAGTCACACACTGGGACCAGTTCAACACTGCAACTGGGACCAGTCACACAGTTCAAACTAGTCTGAACTGGGCGCAGGACAACCCCTGTAAATACTCAAACCCCACAAAGACTCGACGGCCATTTCCCCATACCCAGTTTTTGGTTCTGGTTCTGGCAGCTCCTGGCACACCTGGCAGTGCCCTGGCACCCAGAACTCAAGAGGTTCCCTCGTGCTCCTGTCCCCACCCTGTGCTCGCTGCAGCGGCTCCAGCTGGGCTCTGACATTTCCATCCTGCACGTGACTCGCTTTTCTCTGCTTCCCAAGCTTGGGGAAACCACTGAAACCCCTGCAGGCTGCTTTGGGCTTACTTTGTCGCTTTTTAAGCACAGCTCAAACCCCTGCAGGCTGCTCTGGGCTCAGCCTGTCCCTTTTTAAGCAAAGCTCAAACCACAGCAGGCTGCTTTGGGCTCAGTCTGTCTCTTTTTAAGCACAGCTGAAACCACTGCAGGCTGCTCTGGGCTCAGTCTGTCCTGTTTTTGGCAAAGCTCCCCAAGAAGTTTTTGGTTTTTTTGTACAAAGCTCAGCAGCCTCAGCTCGGCTGCCTCCAGCACGGCACCACTTGAACCATTTTGTATTTCTTGGTGATACAACCTAATAAAAACCTTGTTTCCACGAGTCCCAGCTCTCTGTGTGTTTCTGGGAATCCCAAATTTCCCCTCCCCATGGGGTTTTGGCAGGAGGGGATCAATGCTGGGGGCTGCTGCTCCAGCCTTTTGGAACCCTAAAAATCAGAATAAAACCTTTGAGATTGTCGAGTCTGGCATCACAACAAACCTTTCCTGCTCTGAGAAAGGTGGGATCAGCTTCTCTGGGAAGAGGAAGAGCCCAAGATTCATCCTGCAGGGAATAATCAGAGCCTGCTAATAAATTCCTTCGTCTTCTGCTGTGGATTTAGCCAGGAAACACTCAGGAAGCTGGGCAGGATTTGTCCAGGCAGGAAAGGATGGGATTTTCCCACTTTTCAGCCTGGGTGGAGCAGTTTTGTCTCTCTGGGTGGGAGCTCTGCTGAGAGGCAGCTCACAAAGGCTTTCAAACAACCCCTGCTCATTTCCAGAAGTGAAATAATTGCTCAGTAATTATTAATAATCAGGGCACAAAAAGGATTTTTTTTTTGTCTTCTCACACTTTATTTAGCCAGCCTGCACTACTCACTGAGCACTCACACTTTACAACACAGTGCAGGAAACCTCCACCCCCACCCACCCACAAAGGTGTTCTTTGGTTAGGAAAGAAAAAAAAACAAAACAAAACAAAACAAAACAAAACAAAACAAAAAAAACCAAAAACCAAAAGGCTTTAAAAAAATTCACAATCCAAAGAGCAAAAAAGCTCAGCCTAGCTGCACTCCAGAACATGTTACACTAGCCCAGGGCCTTTGCAGGCTCAGGACACAAATATGGCTTTCATTTGAATTTCTTTTTTTTTTTCAAGTAATTCCTCTACAGAAGAGCTTAAACTAAACATCCAGCAGTGAGGAGGGAATTGGGAATGCCGGGATTTGGAGAACAGAAGCATTGAGATGAGCATCCCATGGGATTGCTGGGATTGCCAGAGGCCCAGCAGCTCCTGCACAGGCTGGGCTTGCTCAGGAGCATGGGTAGACCCAGTTTGAACACAAAGCAGGAGTGTGGATAATCCCAGCTCAAACACAAAGCAGGAGTGTGGATAATCCCAGCTCAAACACAAACAGGAGTGTGGATAATCCCAGCTCAAACTCAAAGCAGGAGTGTGGATAATCCCAGCTCAAACACAAAGCAGGAGTGTGGATAATCCCAGTTTGAACACAAAGCAGGAGGAGTTTGGATAATCCTAGCTCGAACGCAAAGCAGGAGGAGTTTGGATAATCCCAGCCCAGCCATGCTTCCAATAAATACCCGCGATCTGTGAGTGGGGAAAAGCCCCATGTGCGAGACAATAAATAAAAAATATTGCATTTTCTATCAGCCTGTTGGGGAGTCAGTCTGGAATGTCTTGGGCCAGAGAGGCCCTGGTTAGGCCTGGCTCAAGGGGCCCTTGTTAGGCCAGGCTCTGAGGGGCCCTTGGCTTAGGCCCAGCTCCCAGAGGCACATCATTAGGCCTGGCTCTGAGGGGCCCCTGGCTAGACCCAGCTCAAGGGCCCCTTGTTAGGCTGGGCTCTGAGGGGCCCCTGGCTAGGCCCAGCTCCCAGGGGCATGTCATTAGGCCTGGCTCCCAGGGGACTCTGGCTAGGCCTGGGTCTGAGGGGCCCCATTAGGCCTGGCTCAAGGACCCCTAGCTAGGCCCAGCTCAAAGCCCCACGCTAGGCTTGGCTCAAGGGCCCCTTGTGAGGCCCAGTTCAAGCTCTCCAGCTAGGCCTGGCTCAAGGCCCTGGGCTAGGTCAGGCTCAAGGCCCCCTCGTTAGACCTAGCTCTGAGGGGCCCCATTAGTCCTGGCTCTGACAGACCCCAGGCTAGATCCAGCTCAAGGGCCCCGTGCTAGGCCTGGCCCAAGGCCCCCTTGTTAGGACCAGGTCAAGGCCCCAGGCTAGGCCTGGCTCAAGGGCCCCGCGCTAGGCCCGGCTCAAGGGCCCCTTGTCAGGCCCGGCTCAAGGGCCCTGCGCTAGGCCCAGCTCAAGGGCCCCAGCGCTAGGCCCAGCTCAAGGGCCCCGCGCTAGGCGGGCAGGGCCTCGAGTTGTTGGGGTTTCAGCAGTTTCTTGGCAGCGATGATGGTGTTCTTCATCAGCATGGCCACCGTCATGGGCCCCACGCCGCCGGGCACCGGCGTGATGTAACTCGCCTTCTTCCTCACCCCTGAGGGGAAAAGCTGGGCTTAAGGGCCAGGCCAGGCTTCCCAGCCTAAAGCCACACGGGTTGTGTCAGGATTAAGGCTTTGGGAACGGGGTGCAGGTGGGTTTTTGTTGGTTGGGGGGCATGGCCCAGTGAGTCCAGCCTAGGTGTGAGAGGAGCTTAACAGCCAAGGCCAGGGGAAAGGCACCAAGCCAGGCCTAAAGCACCAAGCAAGGCCTGGAAGCACAAGGGTCCAAAACAAGGAAAAAGCCAGGCCTAAATGCACCAAAAAGCCGGGCCAAATTGCACAAAGGTCTGAAAACACCAAAAAGCCAAGCCCAAAAGTGCCAAAAAGCAAAGCTTAAAAGCAGCAAGCAAGGCCTGGAAGCACAAGGGTCCAAAACAGCAAAAAGACAAGCCTAAAAGCACCAAAAAGCAAGTCCTAAATGTGCCAAAAAGCCAGGCCTGGGAGCCCCAAAACCCAAGCCTAAAAGCACCAAGCCAGGCCTTAAAGCACAAAGGTCAAAAATAGCAAAAAGCCAGTCCTAAAAGCACCATCCTCTAAAAACACCAAAAGCCAGGCCATAAGGTACCAAAAAGCCAGGCCTAAAAGCACAAACAGCGAGGCCTAAAAGCACACAAAGCCAGACATGGGAGACTCAATAAAACAAGCCCAAAAGCACCAAAAGCCAGGCCCAAAAGCTGATTTCTGGCACGGAAATGAGCAGCGCTGGAGCAGAGGTTGGGACCCGAGTGCTGAGGCTCCTCTGGAGTGTCCCCACGGGAGATCCCTGAGCTCAGTGACACAAACCAGGCTTTGTCCCCCCTCCTCAAGGCCCAAAAAAAGGATCTAGATGTTTCCTCACCTTCGAAATCCACGTCCCCCACTAGGCGGGGTCGGGCCGTGACGGGGTCCTGCACCCGCGTGATGCCCACGTCGATCACGGCCGCGCCCTCCTTGATCATGTCGGCTGTGATCAGGTTGGGGATGCCTGGAAACACAGCCATGGCCTCAGAGGGGCCCTGACCCAACGTGCCCAGGGTGTTCCAACCCACCTGTACATTCCTGCCTCCCCATAAAATGGGATTCAGGAGTCTTAAGGGGTTTTTCCAACCTAAACCATCCTAAGAAATGCAGATCTCCCCCTGATCCCCCTTGTGCCACATTCCAGGATGTTCCAACCCACCTGCACCTTCCTGCTCCCCAAAATAATTGGATTCAAGAATTTCAAGGGTTTCTTTCCAACCTAAACCACCCTAAGAAATGCAAATTTACCCCTTGATCCCTCTCATTCCAATGTTTCAAGGATGTTCCAACCCATCTGGGCTTTCCTGCTTCCCAAAAAAATGGGATTCAGGAGTTTTAAGGGTTTTTTCCAACCCAAACCATCCTAAGAAATGCCAATCTCCCCTCAGTGGCATAACCAGCTACTGCTGCTCAGCTCAGGTGTTCCAGCTGGCAGAGGGGAAATCTCAGTTGGATTTCTGGAAGGAATCTCCCTGGGAGTGCAGCTGTGGCTGCCCCATCCCTGGAAGTGTCCAAGGCCAGGCTGGACAGGGCTGATCTGCTGAGAAGTGTGCAGGGGGTCAGAACAGGGTGATCTTTAAGGTCCTTGCAGCTCAAATTCCATTACTCCATGTTCCCTGATAATCTCTGAGCACAGAACAGGAATCCTCCTCCTCCTCCTCGGGGAGTTCTGGCAGAACAGCCAGAACCTGACCCCCCCTGCAAGGGGAAACCTTCCAACACTTCACCTCTGCAGCTCTTTGCTGCATTTTCCACATGCACCAAAGGCAGGAGGAGCTGGGGCAGTGCCCAAATCCACCGCAAATCTACCCCAGCCCAGCTGGGCTCTGCTTTGGCTGGGACAGGGAGGGAGGGAGGGCTGGCAGAAACATCCTGGGGTTAACCCAGCCTTTCAGGGTGGTGTGAGGGTCTGGTCCTGCCAGATATCAGGGGGATCCACCCCCAGCCTGGCTTTATCTCAATCCCTGGAGTGTCCCCTGCTCTGCTCACACCTTCCAGTCACACCCACCCCATCTCTGCACAGAGCCTCCCCCAGCATCCTTGGCTTTCCAGCACTTTCCATCCACATCCCATCTCCAGCAGGGCAGCCTCAGGCTGGATTTTGGGAAAAGCTCACCCAGAGGGTGCTGGGCACTGCCCAGGAAATGGGCACAACCCAGAGGCTGCCAGAGCTCCCCAGAGTTAGAATTTGAGGTGTCTGTGTAGGGCTCCAGGGTGGGATTTTGGGGTGTCTGTGCAGGATACATGATCCTGCTGGGTTCCCTGCCACCCCAGCCCATCCCACGACTCTCCCTGGCTGTTCAGGCTGTGATCAGCTGCTCCCTGCCAGCTGTTGTTCCCCATTCCAAAGGCAGAACCCTAAACCGGGGACACACCAGAAATCCCAGCTCCAGGACCCTCTCAGAGAGCCCCCAGCACACTCCATGGCCAGGATTCCCAGCAGGAACATTCCCAGGCCCCCTCACCTGCAGCTGCCACCACAATGTCAGCACGGATGGTGTGCTGCTTCAGCTGCTCCTTGGGCGTGTAGCGGTGCGAGATCGTCACCGTGGCGTCACCTGTGGGGACACGGCAGAGTCACACACTGCTCCCAACCCAGCCACTGCCCTGCAGCTCTGAATCATCACTTTAAAGGGTTAAGATTGGAGCTAAGGGTTAGAAACAATGCATATTGATCAGGGTGTAAATTAGATAAAGAAACGATAGGTTAATGATTACAGGTTATTATTAGCTGCTTAAGCTAGAGGTAACAGAGGTATAGTTTCCAATTATGAGCTTGTTTCAGTTTTGTTTATAGAAGAGGATTATAAGAGCAAATTGAAACCAGTGAAACAATGGCTAAACCTGGACTTTGTACCAATCCATCACAAAGCAGGAGACCTTGGATTGTGCCAGAGAATCACAGAGACCTGATGAAGTCTCTCCTTACTTCATCCTTCAAGAACACTGACCCAATTCCAGACCACCGACCCAATTCAAGAGAAGAATTTCTCACATGTGAAGGACTATTGGCCTCATTTTAATACAGAGAGGGGATGGAAGGTGCTGGAGTTATGCAAATATATGGAATGTCAGATTTTGGGAAATAAATAGAGGGCAAGGAATCTTGTAGGGGCTGCCGCATCTCTAGGGGATTTTACCCCTAGAGTGTCTTAATAAACTTTGTACCTTTAATTAGTTGGAGAGGCTTTGCCCATGAACATATGTGTTTTAAGGATTCATCTTCACTTTCAAGACCACCCCTGAGCTCTACAGGAACATCAGGGGCTGCTGGTGAACCCTAGGATCAGCCCTTGGAGGGAGAGGCAGGGATTTGGGGTGGGACAGGACAAGGAGTCACTGAAGGAGGCTCGGGGGGAGCTCCAGACTCTCCACAATGACAGGAGGGGGCAGCAGGGCAGGGTCAGGCTCTGCTCTCAGGGAACAGGGACAGCTTCCAGCTGTGCCTGGGGAGGTTCAGGCCGGATATCATGAAAAAATCCATCATGGAAAGGTGGTAAAATATCAGAAGAGGCTGCCCAGAAGAAGTGGGGAGGCCCCAGGCCTGGAAGGGTTCACACCACGTGTGGATGTGGCACCTGAGGCCGTGGGTTGGAGGAGCCCATGGTTAAGTGGATTTCATGACCTTGGAGACGTTTTCCAAACTGAACAACTCTGATTTTGAGATCATGTTGAGGATTATTTCACCCCAGGCCAGATCCCTGACCAGGAAACTACTGCGAGTGCTTCAGGTTAAAGAGGAGAGTTGGGAGGGTCCTTGGGAACTGCTGGAGTGCTTCAGGAGTTAAAGAGCAGAGTTGGGAGGGTCCCTGCCCGAGGCCACCCCGCCCCTACCTCCGGGCCGCTCGTGGCTGCCGTCGGTGTGCAGCAACATCGCGATCGGCATCCCCACGTTCTTGGACCTGCCCGCCACTACCACGTTCCTGCCCAGCGTGGGGATCCCTGCAGGGGACAAATCACACGGGCACAGCCTGTCCTGAGCTGGGAGGGACCACAGGATCTCTGATCCAGCCCTGGGCTCTGCACAGACACCCCAAATTCCCACCCTGGAGCCCTGCACAGACACCCGAAAATGCAAACACTTCTGGAGCTCCAGCAGCCTCGGGGCTGTGCCCATTCACTGGCCAGTGCCCAGTACCCTCTGGGGGCAGAACCTTTCCCAAAATCCATCCCAAACCCCCCCGGCCCAGCTCCAGTCATGCCCTTGGTGCTGTCCCTGTCACACAAAGCTCAGGTGTCACCTGTGTCACCCTTCATGCCTGACCCTTGAGCTCTCCAGCTGAGAATCCTTCAACCCAAGCAGGAACTCCCAGGAACCAGGCAGACCCTGCAGCATTTGCTCTCACCAAGCTGGAACTCCCAGGACCTGCCCATGAGCTCTCACCTGTCCTCTGGATGATCTCCCAGACGCCCCGGGGCGTGGCAGGCAGCATGGAGTCCTGGTCCAGGCACATGCGGCCCACGTTGAGCACGTGGAAGCCGTCCACGTCCTTGTGCGGGCTGACGGCGTTGCACACCCTGCGCTCGTCGATGTGCTCTGTGCAGGGCAGGGAGTGCTCAGGGACCAGCTGTGCCAGCTGTGCTCCAGCTGTGCCCCAGCTGGGCTCTGCAGCTCTGATCCTCAGCTGCAATGGTGAACCCGAGACCTGGGATGGAGCTCTGACCTCCAACTGGAGCTCCAGCCCTGAGCTGGAATTGTGACCCCAAATGGGAGCTCTGACTCCAAGCCTTGAGCTGGAATTGTGATCTCAAACTGGAGCTCTGACCCCCAGCCCTGAGCTGGAATTGTGACCCCAAACAGAAGCTCTGACACCAATCTGGAACTGTGACCCCAAACCCGAACTGTCACCCTGAGCCCAAGTTGTGACTTCACACTGCAATTGTGACCCCAAACTGGAGCTCTGACCTCAAACTGGAATTGTGACCTCAAACTGGAATTGTAATCCTGAGCCCAAGCTATGACCTTAAACTGGAATTGTGACCCTAAACGGGAATTGTGACCCCCAGCCTTGAGCTGGAACTGTGAGCCCAAACTGGAGCTCTGACCTCAAGCTGGAATTGTGACCCCAAATGGGAGCTCTGACCCCCAGCCTTGAGCTGGAATTGTGACCCTCAAACTGGAGCTCTGACCTTGACTGAGCCCTGAGCTGGAATTGTGATCCCAAACTAGAGTTCTGACTCCATTTCTTGAGCTGGAATTGTGATGTCAAACTAGAATTGTGACCTCAAACTGGAGCTCTGACCCCCAGCCTTGAGCTGGAACTGTGACCCTGAGGCCAAGTTGTGACCTCAAACTGGAATTGTGACCTCAAACTGGAGCTCTGACCCCCAGCCTTGAGCTGGAATTGTGACCCCAAACTGGAGCTCTGACCCCAAACTGGAATTGTGACCTCAAACTGGAGCTCTGACCCCAAACTGGAATTGCGACCCCAAACTGGAGCTCTGACCCCAAACTGGAATTGTGACCTCAAACCGGAGCTCTTACCCCCAGCCTTGAGCTGGAATTGTGACCCCAAACTAGAGCTCTGACCCCAAACTGGAATTGCGACCCCAAACTGGAGCTCTGACCCCAAACTGGAATTGCGACCCCAAACTGGAGCTCTGACCCCAAACTGGAATTGTGACCTCAAACTGGAGCTCTGACCCCATTTCTTGAGCTGGAATTGTGATCTCAAACTGGAGCTCTGACCCCCAGCCTTGAGCTGGAACTGTGACCCTGAGCCCAAGTTGTGACCTCAAACTGGAACTGTGACCCCAAACTAGAGCTCTGACCCTGAGCATTGAGCTGGAATTGTTACCCCAAACAGGAGCTCTGACCCCAAACTGGAATTGTGACCCCAAATGGGAGCTCTGACTGATTCTCAAGCTGGAACTGTGACCCCAAACTGAATTGTGACCCTGAGCCTTGAGCTGCAATTGTGATGCCAAACTGGAGATTTGACTCCAGGTCCTGAGCTGGAATTATGACACGAATCCTTGAGCTCTGACCCTGAGCCTTGAGCTGGAATTGCAGCCCCAAGCTGGAGCTCTGACCTTGAATCCTGAGCTGGAATTTCAACCCCAAGACCCAAGCTGGAATTGCAACCCCAAACTGGAGCCCTGACCCCAAACCCTGAGCTGCAATTCTGACCCTGAGCCAGAGCTCTGACCCTGGAGCCCGTTCAGAGTTTGTGGCCTGAAGCTCCCCAGCACTCCCAGTTGCAGGCTGCTCTCTGCAATACCAGCCCTGCTCACACCCAGGGCATTTCCAGGCAGCCCCAAGGTCACACCCAGCTCAAACTCCCAGCCTGGCAAGCTGATCCTCCCAGCCAGGAATAAATTCCATGGCCTGCAGAGACTGAACCCTGCAGGCAGCTGCTGCTGAGGGGGAGGATCAGGGCAGGATCCCCTCCTTGCTCCCCATCCTGCAACCCCTGGGAGCTTTTTGGGAATGCAGCAGGGGGGAATTGATACCCTGGTGCTGAGGGGGAGGATCAGGGCAGGATCCCCTCCCCTCATTGACCCCTATCCTGCTACCCTTAGAGTTTTTTTGGGGGGTTTGAGCTGCTCACCGGGCAGGGGAAGCTGCACCAGCAGCCCGTCCACAGCTGGGTCGCTGTTGAGTTTGCCGATGAGCTCCAGCAGCTCCTGCTCGGTGATGGAGGCCGGCCTCAGGATGGTCTCGCTGCTGATCCCTGGAACAGCCACACCCACGGCGTCAACCAAGCACCAGAGAGCGACCCGCCCACATTTTGTGGATTTAAACTGCCCTGCTTCGCTGCCTGGCTAAATCTGCGTCGGTGGAAGGGTTTGTGCAGCTCCCAGGCTGGAAAGACCTTCACAAAGTCTCGGGATTTGTTGAGGGTGATTACGTGGCACTGGTGGCCTGGGAAAGGGTGCTTTGGGACCCTCCCAGAGCAGGGAGAAACTCAAGCAAAGGCTGCTCCCCCCCCAAGGAAAAAAACCAAACCGCATGTAAAAAAGGGATGTTTGCCTAAAAATGCCAGCTCCAAAAGCAGCCTCAGCTGCTCAGGACCCCGGTTAAATGATACCATTGATTACCCCTGACTCTGAGCAGGACCTTGGATTGCAGGATAGGAAGAAGTCAAAGAGCAGAGAGGGAAAAAATGGAAAAAGGAGGCCAGAAATCCCCTCCTGTGCTTTTTATGGCTCTGGGAGAGATGAAAACCCCCAATCACAGAGCTTGAGTTGCCCTGAATGATCAAACAGATCACATTTAACCACACCCCAGTACAACGAGCAGCCACGAGAACCCGAATTCTGGGTAAAGGTGAAAAGCCAACAGGTGGGTACATCCCAAAAAGCTTCCAGCATCGAGGATTCCCAACCAGACTGTGCTTTTTTGGGAAGGAAACCTCTCACTCACCCACATCAGCCGCAGCTTTGGTTTTGTTGAGGACGTAGGAGTGGCTGGCCGGGTTCTCCCCCACCAGCACCACGCTCAGGTGGGGCCTCCTGTTGCCTGCAGCCACCCACTGCTGCACCTCGTGCCGCGCCTCCTGCCGGATCTGCCGGGCCAGCTTCCTCCCCGAGATCACCACGGCGTCCCCCCTGCAGCAGCAAAGTGTCACCACAGCCCGGGGCCACCAGCTGCCAACCCCGGGCAGGATGGGGCAGGAAAACCCGGGGGGAAAGGCTTGGTCCCTGTGCTTCGGCAGGGCCTTGGGCAGCAACATGTTCTAGGCTCGGTTCCAGGATCAAACCTGGTACCAAATGTGGCAGAATCGGAACATCCCGAGCTGGATCGCTGACCCAACTCCTGGCACGACACCCCAAAATCCTGCTCTGTGCATCCCTGGGAGCGTTGTCCAAACATTCCCTGAGCTCTGGCAGCCTCGGGGCCATGCCATTCCCTGGGGACTGCTCCAAAACTCACCGGGATCTTCCCCCGGCACCAGAGACTCCAGGGACAGGGAGAGCACCAGAGGCCCTCAAAAGTTGCAAGTGAGCTCAGAGCAGTGTTTGGAGCAGGGTCGGGGGTCTCAGCCCCTGTCACCCCAGTGGCTGGGTAGTGCTCGGGGGTCTCTGTCCTTGTCATACTACAGAATGCTTAGGGATCTGTCACCCCAGTGCCCAGGGAATGCTCAGGGTGCTTTTTTTTCTCTGTCACACCAGGGAATGCTCAGAGGTCTTTATCAAGGCGTAATTAAGAAGAGGGGGTGGTCTCCTTCTTCCTCACTCAGAGGGGTCTCTGTCCCTTTCACCCCAGTGCGCCAAGGGTATCTGTCCCTTTCATTCTGGGGGAATCTGTCCCTCTCTTTTTAGGGGATGATCAGGTTGTCTCCATCCCCCTGGTCTCATGCAGCCCTGCTCTGGTCTCTCTCTGTCCCTTTCAATCTGGGGGTGTCTCCATCCCCCTGGCCCCGGGCTGTCTCTGTGTCTCTGTTCCTCTCACTCTGGGGGGGGCGTCTCCATTCCCCTGGCCTCAGACTGTCCCTCTTACTCTGGGGTATCTCCATCCTCCTGGCCCCTGGCTGTTTCTGTCCCTCTCACTCTGGGCTGTCTCCATACCCCGGGCTGTCTCTGTGTTTCCGTCCCCCGGGCTGTCTCCGTCCTCCCGGCCGGGCCAGCCCCGCTGCGGGGCCGCTCTCGCTCCCTCCCCGCCCGTTCCCCTCAGCAGCCCCGCACTCCCACGCAAGGCGGCCGCGGGATTTCATCAGCCTGCAGCACCCGGCGCGGCCGCTGGGGGCCCGCCCGCTCAGACCGGAACCGCGGGGGCGAATCGGGCCGCGACCGCAGCGCGGAGGAAGCCCGAACCGGGCCGGGCCGGGCCTCCCCCCACACAGCCCTCAGCGAGCGGAGCGGGGCGGGCGCTGCTCTCACTCGCCCCCCAGCCACCCCCGCACCCTCCCGATGTCCCGAACCGTACCGGGCGGTGCTGAGGTGCAGGCGGCGGGCGCGGGGCTCCAGCGCGGCGCGGGTGAGGGCGCGGAGAAGCCGGAACGTGGATGCCATTGCGGGGCTGGGGCTCAGCGGCGGCGAGAACAGTACTCGGAAAAACGCGGCTGCTCGCCCTTTATATAGCACGGTAAGCCCCGCCCTCTTCCCCGCGGCAGCCAATGGAGTTCAGCGGCAAAAGTGATTGACTCAGGTTTGCGCCGTCCCGACACCAGCGCGGCTCCCGCGGCTGCGGGAAGAGCCGCTGGTGCTGAGCTGAAATCCGAAATCCTGACCCGGCAGCGACCGCAGCAGCTCCACACGGGATGAAAAATAACATCAAACCGTGACGTTGTTCGTTTGATATAATGGGTGTCACCGCTGCAGCTCCCACAATGGGCACGGTGTGGGTGGCTGAAAGGCTGGACATGACCGCAGAGGTGCCCTGGGCTGACCTCCAGCTCCGGGGGGTTCTGCCCCTGGGCTCCGCTAAGGTGAGACCCCACCTGCAGAGCTGGGACCTCATCTGGAGGATGTGGAGCTGCTGGGGCCGCTCTGGAACCGGGCTGGGAGAGCTGGGAATGTTCACCTGGGGAAGGGAAGGATCGAGGGAGAGCTCAGAGCCCCTTGCAGGGCCAGAAGGGGCTCCAGGAGAGCTGGAAAAGGACCGGGAGCGCCCGGAGCTGCTCCCAAAATCCCGGTGTGACCCCGGCCCCGGCCCCCTGCCCGCCCTCACACCTGCCCCTCCCACCCCGGGCCCGAGCCACGCCCCTTTTATGCTCTTTCTCCTTCCAGCCAATCAGAACGCTCGGTCACGCTGTGGCCACGCCTCCTCTTTGTGTCATCACAATGAGCAACGCTGGGTGCTCCGCCCCCACGCTTGTTTCTGGGCTCCTATTGGCTGTGCCTGAAAGGGGCGGGGCTTGGTCTGGGTATATAAAGAGCCCCGCTGGCTCGGGTCCTCAGCAGCGACGGCGGCGGAAAGAGGAGGAGGGAGTCCCTGGGAGAGGAGCCCCGAGCAGCGCACCGGGAGGAGACCCAAGGAGCGGGCGTAGATCCGCTCTGCGCCGTCTGCCCGGCAACGAAGAGCGCGGAGACCCCCCCGAGCCCACACCGCTGATAGCACAGATCACCCGGCCCCCCTCCATGGTGGAGGAAGACCGCGGTGACCTGGATACCGCCCCCCCCACATCTCCATGCAGGATAACGATAGAGACACCCTGCTCCCCGATTCTCTCCTTGGGGTGAGGAGGGTGGACACCGACAGAGCATCCCCCCGAGGGCCAGATCAACCGACACCGGGGCGAGGACGACGGACGCCCGCTGGAGCATCCCCCGGGTGAACTACGGACGACGGACACGGGGGCGAGGACGACATATCCCGACAAAGCATTCCCCCGAGGGCGAGGAGGACGGAGCCACCGCTCCCCACCACCCCCCGGTGCTCCCCTGGAACGAGCAGGCGCCCCTGGCCTGCCAAAGGTGAGGTGGACGGAGACCACCCGTGCCCTCTCTATTGCAGAGGGAGAGGATGGATATGACCTGACCCCTCATGCCCACAAAAAACGAGGGCGGAGACGATCCTGCCCCCTATAGCGGAGGAGCGGCAACGAGGGGCGCGGAGACCCCACCAGAGACTGTTCCGCTCCATGGAGAGCACCCCCACCCACAGCAAGGTAAGCACCGAAACCACCCGGACCCCTCGCAGTAATGGGAAGCAGGCGGACATGTCCTGACCACCCCCACCATCCCCACACAGAAAGGATGGAGACGACGAGACACCCCGATCCTCCCTCGGGGCGAGGAGGGCGGACACCGACAGAGCATCTCCCCGGGGCGAGAACGACGGACACGGACAGAGCATCGCCCTGGGGCGAGGACAGATATGGCAGATAGAAGCAGCAGCCAAGCAAGCAGAAGCAGCTAAAAGCGGCCGAGCTGCGCAGGGGGGGAGAGGGGGCAGCAGCTTGCAAGCAGCGCAGGGGCAGCGGCTCGCCGGTGGGGAGGGGCGCTGTCTAGCTAGACAAAACAAACCCTCCAGGCATGAGCAGCACAGGATAGTGGATACAAAGCACTGCAACGTCACCCCAGGACAGGGGGTGAGCCTCCCCCCCGGGGGCAAGGATGACGGATGCCGACAGCGCTTTCCCCTCCTCGCCAAAAGGCGACAAAGACAGCACAGCCTGCCAAAGGTAAGGTGGATGGAGAGCACAGCGGCCTCCCAAAATCGGAGGGGGTCGGGACACCACTCCGGCTCAACAAAGCTAAGGACAGACAAGCACCGGGGCAGCGAGGGACCGCGCTGGCCCCCCAAATCGGAGGGGTCTGTCCATCGCCCGGTTCAAAAAAGCTAAGGCCAAAATAAAATTGGCAAAAATCACATTCAGTGCTGTGCCTGATCTTTGCTCTCCCAACGAGTCCCTCGCCACCCAAACCAAGCTCAAAGCCCCCCCCGCCCCATGAAGAGGAGGACGGAGACCCTCAGCCGGGCAGGGAGCGCGGGGGGCCCATGGATGTCTCCGTCCCCCCTCCCCTGGGCGGTCCTGGGAGGTTTCGGGTCTCTCCTGAGGGGAATGGCAGGGCTGGAGGTCTCTGGTCCTGTCACACCGGGGGATGCTCATGGCTGGGGGTCTCTGGCCATGTCACACCGGGGGATGCTCAGGGCTGGGGGTCTCTGGCCGTGTCACACTGGGGGATGCTCGGGGCGCTCATCCCAGGGTGAGAGGGACAGAAACCCTGCAGTGTCCCCAGAGGGATGGAGACCCCACCCCCAAGGGAGAGGGACAGAAACCCCCCGGCCCCCTCGAGCATTTCCCAGGCCCAGAGGGATGGAGACCCTCGAGCATCCCTGGGTGCTGGCCCAGATAAAACTGGCCCAAATCAAACTTTTATCAGCCAGAAATGCTTTAGCAGTGAGATTTCCTTTCCACAGGCCCTGCTGTGTCACAATGGATGCTCTGTTACGTGAGGTTCTGGGGTGTCACAACGCTGCCCTTGGTTCCACCAGGCCCTACTGTGTCACAAGAGAGCCTCGGGTCTGTGAGATTCTGTTGGAATTCAAAATGCAAGGAATTCTCTCGACATTGGGCCTGTCAATCAAAGTCTAGAAAAGAACACAGGATTTGACCGGAGGCCTCAGGAAATGCTTCCAACTTAGGTGCTAGGAGCAAAAATGTAGATTAAAGCAGAGATGTATTTAGGTGAGAAAAGTTTAGCTGTAGATTTTATGATGAAAAAAAGAATAAAATTAGTCGCAGATGTGGAAAAAGTCTTAGACTAGGTCTGTGTGCCAGAACAGGATTGGCTAAGAAAGTTCACACTGCAATTAGACAAAATTTTATTGAAAAGTATTGAATTAAAAACATAAATCTCTTTGTTGGCAGCCATACGTGTTGCAACTTCTCGTCATGCTGTCGACACTTGTCGACTCCTGGAATGGGGCTGGGACGCCCAGAGACCCCTTCCTCTGCTTCTTGCAGTGCCGGAAAGGGCCCAGGAGAGCTGTGGAGGGACCGGGAGTGCCCGGAGCTGCTCCCAAAATCCCGGTGTGACCCCCGGCCCCGCCCCCTGCCCGCCCTCACACCTGCCCCTCCCACCCCGGGCCTGAGCCACGCCCCTTTTATGCTCTTTCTTGTTCCGACCAATCAGAACGCTCGGTCACGCTGTGGCCACGCCTCCTCTTTGTGTCATCACAATGAGCAACGCTGGGTGCTCCGCCCCCACGCTTGTTTCTGGGCTCCTATTGGCTGTGCCTGAAAGGGGCGGGGCTTGGTCTGGGTACATAAAGAGCCCCGCTGGCTCGGGTCCTCAGCAGCGACGGCAGCGGAAAGAGGAGGAGGAGTCACTGGGAGAGGAGCCCCGAGCAGCGCACCGGGAGGAGACCCACGGAGCGGGCGGAGATTCGCTCTGCGCCGTCTACCCGGCAACAAAGGGCGCGGAGACCCCACCCGTGACTCTGCTCCCCGGAGACCCCCGGAGCCTACACCGCGATGAGCACAGATCACCCGGCCCCCTTCCATGGTGGAGGAAGACTGCGGTGACCTGACACGCCCAGCCCCACACACATATTTCCACGCAGGATAACGATGGCGACACCCTGCTCCCCGGTCCTCTCATTGGGGTGAGGAGGGTGGACACTGACAGTGCAGCCCCCGGGGGCCAGGACGATGGACACGGGGCGAAGACGACAGACCCTGACAGAGCATCGCCCCGGGGCGAGGACGACAGAGACACCGCTCCCCAGCACTACTCGGTGCTCCCCCGGAATGAGCAGGCGCCCCAGGCCTGCCAAAGGTGTGGTGGACAGAGACCACCCGTGCCCTCTGTGTTGCAGAGAAGGAGGATGGACATGACCTGACCACTCATCCCCACAAAAAACGAGGGCGGAGATGATCCTGACCCCCTATTTCAGAGGAGCGGCAATGAAGAGCGAAGAGACCCCACCAGAGATTGCTCCGCTCCATGGACAACATCCCCACTCATCCCAAGGTAAGCACCGAGACCACCCGGACCCTTCCCCAGTAATGGGAAGCGGGCGGAGATGTCCTGACCAACCCCACCATCCCCACACAGAAAGGATGGAGACGACGAGACACCCCGATCCTCCCTCGGGGTGAGGAGGGTGGACACCGAGAGAGCATCGCCCTGGGGCGAGGACGACGGACCCCGGCAGATCATTCCCCCGGGACGACGTACCCCAACAGAGTATCCAGCCAAGAGGAGGAGGAGGGACCCCCGACAGATCATCCCCCAGGAAGTGAAGGCGACGGACCCCGACCGAGCATCCCCCCTGGAACGAGGGCGACAGATCCCGACAGAGCAACCCCCCGGTTAGAGGACAAGGGACCCCGACAGAGCATCGCCCCGGGGTGAGGACGACGGACCCTGACAGATGATACCCGCGGGATGACTGCGACGCACCCTGAGAGGGTATCCCCCCAAAGAGAGGAGGAGGGATCCCGAGAGAGCATCGCCCCGGGGGAGAGGACGACGGACCCCGACAGATCATCCCTCTGGTGCGAGGACGACGGACCCCGACAGAGCATCGCCCAGGGACAAGGGCGACGGACCCTGACAGATCACCTTCCCGGGGCTAGGACGAGAGACCCTGACAGAGCATTTTCCCGGGGGCGAGGATGACGGAAACCAACAGAGCATTGCCCTGGGGTTGAGGACGATGGACACCGACAAATGATCGTCCCGGGTGCGATGACGACAGATCCCGACAAGGCATCCCCCCAATGCGAGGACGACAGACCCCGACAGAGCATCGCCCCGGGGGCCAGGCCGACTAACCCTGACAGGGCATCCCTGTGGGGCGAGGGCGACAGACCCCGACAGAGCATCGTCCCGGGGGCGAGGACAATGGACCCCGAAAGTTTATTGCCCCTGGGCGTGAGGACGACGGACCCTGACGGAGCATCGCCCTGGGACGAGGGCGACAAACTCTGACAGAGCGTCGCCCTGGGACGAGGGCGATGGACCCTGACAGAGCATCCCCGGGAGACGAGGGAGACGGATCTTTGACAGAACATCGCCCCGAGGGCGAGGACGACGGATCCCGGAAGTGTATTGCCCTGGGGGCGAGGACGAGGGACCTTGACAGATCATCCCCCAGAGGGCGAGGACGACAGACCCTGACAGGGCATCGCCCCGGGGCCGACGCCGTCGGACCCTGACAGAGCATTGCCCCAGGACGAGGGCGACGGACCTTGACAGAGCACCGAGGGGAGACGAGGGAGGTGGACCCTGACAGAGCATCGCGCAGAGGGCGAGGACGACGGACCCCGACAGAGCATTGCCCCGGGGTTGAGGGCAAGGGACACTGACAAATGATCCTCCCGGGAGCAATGACGACGGACCCCGACAAGGCATCCCCTCTCGGTGCGAGGACAATGACCCTGACAGATCATCCCCCCGAGGGCGAGGATGACGGACCCCGACAAGGCATCGCCTCTCGGTGTGAGGACAACGACCCCAACAGAGCATCCCCCCGGTGCGAGGATGACAGACCATGACAGAGCATCCCCCCCGGGGCGAGGACGATGCACCCCGACAGAGCATCGCTAAGGGACGAGGGTGACGGACGCCAAAAGATCATCCTCCCGGGGGCGAGGACGACGTATCCTGACAGAGCCTCCAACGGGCGCGATGACGACGTATCCCTGCTGAACATCGCCCCGGGGGCGAGGACGACGGACCCCAACAGAGCATCCCCCAGGGGCGAGGACGATGGACCTTGACAGAGCATCCCCCAGGGGCGAGGACGAGGGACCCTGACAGAGCATCGCCCCGGGACGAGGGCGACGGACACCGCAAGTTCATTCTCCCAGGGGCAAGGATGATATATCCGTGCTGACCATCGCCCTGGGAGCGAGGATGACGGACCCTGAAAGTGTATTGCGCCGGGGGCGAGGACTAGGGACCCTGGCAGATCATCCTCCCGGGGGCGAGGACGAGGGACCCCGACAGAGCATCCCACTGTGGCGAGGACGACGTATCCCTACTGACCATCGCCCCTGGGGCGAGGACGACGGACCCCGAAAGTGTATTGCCCCGAGGGCGAGGACAAGGGACTCCGAGAGAGCATGGCCCCGGGGTTGAGGATAACAGACACCGACAAATGATCCTCCCAGGTGCGAGGACGACGGACCCTGACAGGGCATGCCCCTGGGGACGAGGACGACGGACCCCTACAAGGCATCCCCCAGGTGCGAAGACGACGGACCCCGACAAGGCATCCCCCAGGTGCGAGGACGATGGACCCTGACAGGGCATCCCCCCGGGGGCGAGGACGACGGACCCCGACAAGGCATCCCCCAGGTGCGAGGACGACGGGCCCCGATAGAGCATCGCCCCGGGACGAGTCCGACGGTCCCTGACAGAGCATCGCCCTGGGACGAGGGCGAGGGACCCTGACAGAGCATTGCCCCAGGGCCGAGGACGACGGACCCCAACAGAGCATTGCCCGGGGGTGAAGACGAGGGACCCAGACAGAGCATCCCCCCGGGGGCGTGGACGAGGGACCCTGAGATGACATTCCCCAAAGATGAGGGCGACGGATGTCGAAAGATCATCGCTGTGGGGGCGAGGACGAGGGACGCCGACAGATCATCCCCCCGAGGGCGAGGATGACGGACCCTGACAGAACATCCCTTCGGTAATGAGGACAGCGGACCCCGACAGAACATCGCCCCAGGACAAGGACTACACACCCCGAAAGAGCATCCCCCCGGGGGCGAGGACGACGGACGCCAACAGAGCATCGCCCCGGGACGAGGACGACGGATGTTGCAAGATCATCCTCTCGGGGGTGAGTATGACGTATCATTACTGACCATCACCCTGGGAGCGAGGACAACGGACCCCGAAATTTAATTGCCCCGGGGGCCATGACGACACACCCCAACAGAGCATCCCCCCAGGGGCGAGGGCGAGGACCACAGACCCTGATAGAGCATCCCACTGGGGCGAGGACGACATATCCCTACTGTCCATCACCCCGAGGCTGAGGACGACGGACTTCGAAAGCGTATTTCCCTGGGGGCGAGGACGATGGACCCCGACAGAGCAGCCCCCCGGGGGCGAGGACGACGTATCCCTACTGACCATTACCTCGGGGCCGAGAACATCGTACCCTGACAGCGCATCCCCCCGGTGCGAGGACGTTGGATCCCAACAGATCATCGCCCCTGGACGAGGGCGACGCCCCTGACAGATCATCTTTCAGGGGCAAGGATGAGGGAGCACGACAGTGCATCGCCCCGGGGGCGAGGACGACGGACACCGACACATGATCCTCCCACGTGCGATGAGCGATGGACCCCGACAGAGCATCCCCCCGGGGAGAGGACGATGTACCTCGACAGTGCATCGCTTCGGGAGCGAGGACGATGGACCCTGACCAATCATCCCCCCAGTGCGATGACGAAGGACCCCAACAGAGCCTTCCCCTAGGGCGAGGATGATGTATCCCTTCTGACCATCGCCCCGGGGTCGAGGACGACGGACTCCAAAAGTGTATTGCCCTGGGCCGAGCACGAGGGTCCCCAACAGAGCATCCCTCGGGGGGCGAGGATGACGTATCCCTACTGACAATTGCCCCCGGGCTGAAAACGACGGACTCTGAAAGTGTATTGCCCCGGGACGAGGATGAGGGACCCCGACAGATCATGCCCGACAGATCATCTTTCAGGGGCGGGGATGACAGATCCCGTCAGAGCATCGCACTGGGGTCGAGGACGACGGACCCTGACAGAGCATCCCCCCAGTGCGAAGGCGACGGACCCCGACAGAACATCCCCCTGGGACGAGGGCGATGGACGCCGAAAGATCATCCTCCCGGGGCTTAGGACGACGGACTCCGAAAGTGTATTGCCCCGGGGGCGAGGATGAGGGACCCCGACAGAGCATGCCTTTGGGGGCGAGTATGACGGACCCCGACAGAGCATCCCCCCGGGGGCGAGGACGATGTATCCCTACTGATCATCCCCCTGGGGGCGAGGACGAGGGACCCAGACAGAGCATCGCCCCGGGGGCGAGAACGACGGACACCGACAGATGATCCTCCCGGGTGTGATGACGACGGACCCCGATAGGGCATCCCCCCAGGGTGAGAACTATGGACCTCGACAGAGCATCGCCCCGGGGGCGAGGACGAGGTACCCCAACAGATCATGCCCCCGGGGGCGAGGACGACGGACTCCGACAGAACATTCCCCCGGACGAGGGCGACGGACGCCAAAAGATCATTCTCCCAAGGGCGAGGATGACGGACCCCGACAGGGCATCCCCCCGGGACGAGGACGACGGACCCCGACAGTTAATCGCCCCGAGGGCGAGGACGACGGATACCGACAGAGCATCCCCCCGGGTGTTGCAAGTTGATAAACTTTATATATTAATTTAGCATTAGAAGTAGTTATGCTAAGGGTTGTCTTATAAACTAGGCCCTGTGTTGGCAGACTCTGTACTATTTAGTTAAAGTCAATTATCTGTATGTACTGATGTAAAACTTGCTAAGACAGTAGAAATGTTATCTTATGAGTAGTTCATTGTTTGTCTACATGATGTATGAGACTTATCTAGGAAGGGATGTAACAATTTATTACTAAAAGAAATGTAGGGGGACTGGAGAAACCTTGAGAAAATCATGTAGGGGTAGTGAAGCAAAAAGATCAAAGAGTGAAAGAATTCTTTTAGAAGGGTATTTAAGCCCTGAAGAAATGTGACCTTCAAATCCTGATCTAGTCAGCTCTGATTCTGATTCTGATAGCTCCCCATCATCATTATTTGGGCTTGAGCGGCATCTGCTGGCGAAAGAGGGTAACTAAGAAAGTTACCATTGTTTCTGCCCCTCCCTCTCCCAAGCCCTATTCTTGCGGGGCACTCGTTTTTCCAATGTCTCAGTCGTCTACAAAAAGCACACTGATTTGGATCCAAACTTCCTTGTCCGAAATTTCCATTATTTCCCGGGTAAAAGCCTCTACCTCTGTCGCCAAATCCTCCACGACCTCTGCCCCTATTTCCTTTACTTCTACCACGTAGTCCTCCTGTCTGCTGTACTAATGCCAGAATACTAGCCTGCTGACGCTTGGCGGTTTCCTTTTCCCTATTATTGTACACTTTCCATGCTGTCTCCAATAACTTTTCTAACCTCCGGGTATCCTCTCCTTCTAACTTCTGCAATTTCTTTCTGATATCATCCTGAGATTGCCCAGTAAACAACAAAGCTATTTGTAATTGCCCAGCCTCCGACTCCACATCCAGACTAGTAAACCGTCTAGCTGCCTCTTTCAGCCTTTCTAGAAAAGCCGAGGGGGACTCATTTTTCTCCTGCTTGACCGTATATAATTTAGACCAGTTCACCGTCTTAGGCATTCCACTTCTGACCCCTTCTATTACTAACTCTTGGAACTGTTTTAGTCTGCGGTACCCTTCCCCAGTATTCCGATCCCATCCCGGATCATCCTGGGGAACTAATTCATTTACTGACAACCCCATTATTCTCTGGGTCCGGATATCTTCCCTAGCTTTGTCCTTAGCAGCTCTCAACACCATTTCCTTTTCAGTGGAATCCATCAATGTATCTAGCAGAACCTGCAAATCATTCCAATCCGGATTCTGAGTTTTAACAACCATCTTTACCACCCGTGCAGTTCTTTCTGGATCTTCCCTATAACTTCCAGCCGACTGTTTCCATATAACTAAATCACTAGGTGAGAACGGTACCTTAACTATGACCCGTTCCCCTTGGGGTCCAACCGCTTCCCTAAGAGGGGCAATCAATTGTGGCTCCATTTGGTTCTTCCGACCCTGTCGGGTACGGGAAGCCAGCGGAGTCCTCTGAATCTCACGAGAGGCCCCTGGGGAGGGGGTTTGAGGGTGCAGGATTACTGAAAGCCGAGAAACCCCCGGGGTCCGAGGGGACTCTGTGGTTTCATCTTCTTCGTCCTCACCGCTCTCCCCCGACTCCTCCTCCCTTAATGATGGGGCAGAGGGACCCGCACGAGATGGACCAGCAACATATAGGGACATATCCTCCTCCTTTTTATCCAACTTTACCGCACAATCCACACACAATCCCTTTTTCTTACACCCCAGACAATCTTCCTTCTCATCTTGAAGCCCAATCATCAATATCTCACACTCTTTCAACCATTCCGGTTGCCTTCCCAAGTAATAAAACAAATCCAAGTATGGCATTTCATCCCATTTTTCATTATCTTTCAAATATTGCATTAGAGGAGTTATTTTACCTTTGTCAATCGTCCCATTTAATGGCCACTCAGGCCTCCCTTCAGACACATAAAGTGGCCACCAATTATTACAATAATCAATCAACTTCCCTTTTGCCAAACCTTCTTCAGAGAACCCCCCTTTCTTCCATTTCTTTAATAGACACCCCAAGGGAGTATTCTCCGGAACCTTCCCATCAGATTGTACCAATGCCTTAAAAGTTCTCAGCGGCATCATTCCCAAACAGAATAGACAAAAAAAAAAAAAAAAAGAAAGAAAATCTATGCAAATAGAAAGATAGACCAACCAACCAACCAACTTGTCACCCTCCGACCGCTGGGGGAACAAGTGCCGGATCAGCTAAGCTGTCATGCTCTTTACAGCCGGGCGCCTAGGCTTTTACCCAAGACGTCTTTAGCCCAACCCAGCAGAGCCGATGCTTTGTCTTATGGGCAGGCACCCAGTACCAGAAAATAAAGCACCTTCGGGCTTACCTCCTGCAGTTGTCCGACAGGTGCGGGGTCGGGCACGAACCGATGACTCCCCGAGAATCACTCGGTGCCGGCGTGGAGTAGATCAGGATGCAAACCCCCCCAGCCGCCTTCAGAGTCCTGCCGCAGTTGCCAGAAACTGTTGCCCGACAGTGAAGAAGAGACACGAAACAACAGAGTTGTTTAGTGCGGTGCTTTATTGAGGGCCCTGGGGTCTGAGGACTAGCGTCCAAAGTCAGAGCCCAGATTAATCACATTTCTTCAGGGCTTAAATACCCTTCTAAAAGAATTCTTTCACTCTTTGATCTTTTTGCTTCACTACCCCTACATGATTTTCTCAAGGTTTCTCCAGTCCCCCTACATTTCTTTTAGTAATAAATTGTTACATCCCTTCCTAGATAAGTCTCATACATCATGTAGACAAACAATGAACGACTCATAAGATAACATTTCTACTGTCTTAGCAAGTTTTACATCAGTACATACAGATAATTTGCTTTAACTAAATAGTACAGAGTCTGCCAACACAGGGCCTAGTTTATAAGACAACCCTTAGCATAACTACTTCTAATGCTAAATTAATATATAAAGTTTATCAACTTGCAAGAACGGGACGGCCCGTACCTGGTGATTTTAACCACATTTACAGCGGTCAAGGTGGCAGGGATCGACAGTTGGATACACTACACGCGAGTCAAGAAGGTCCCGGCCCAATGGGAAGTGCAAATCGTATCCCCAATGCGAATGAAGATACGAGCCGTACCAGATTGTTAGCTATTGCTTTGTTAGTGATCTTAAGGTCCTTGTCCACTAATGGAATGATATCGGTTTCTGTTTCAGAATCATTGGTCGGAGCAATGGAGGGAATGACTGTGAACCTAACCTGCGAGATCCAAAATGACCAGGAAATTGGAGCCGGTGAAATGACTGTACATTGGAGAGGAGGAAATAGAGAGCACAAAGGTAGTACTGTCACAATTTGGGATAAGGATACACACACTGGAAACACTACTTTGACAATTGCAAATGTAACCATGAATGACACCGATGTGTTTACATGCTTAGTAGTAATGAAAGGTAGTTTTGACTACAAACAGATCACATTTAGGGTAGAAAATGGGAAGTGGTGTCAACAAAGTGGTAGTTGCTCCTTTGAAGCCGGTTGACATGTGGGTTGGACCCCTTAAGAATTAATTGTACTTGGGTCACAGAAAAGCTCATGTGGACATAAATATTCAGTAACTTGGTGGAAACAAAACAAAGAATTAGACCAATAGGAAACCGAAGGGCAAAGTAACGTAGTTTTGGGTGATCAACATGGAATTGGATGGCTAAATGATACTGAGGCTAAGATAGGAGTTCGAGGAGAAATCATTTTGTGTTGTAATTTTGTGGATGGTATGCAAATTATGGAAAAGAAAGTAATTACTAAACACACCTAGGACAGGAAATGAAGCCAACACATGGAGTTTTCCGAGTATCACAAGGGCAGTCAGCAATTTTGAATGCAAAATGAAGGCAGACCTTGAATTTAGAGAATTTGGATGGTGGTTTTAAGAAACATAATCTTCCTCAAAGTGATAAACACTACACTGAGAAAAGGTTAGGACATTCTCTAACATTAGTTGTGCGGGATGTACAAGAAAGGATGAAGGACTTCTGGTGCTGGTAGCTAAGGATGCTTGGTGGGTACACTCAAGGACTACAGTGTTATTAGCTCAAGGACAAATTCGGTCAAGAAAGGTTCGGGAAGCATCAATTAACATAGAAAGCAGGTTCCCAAAATTCAAGAAAGGTATAGAACAAGAAAATTTAGTAGTTGGACTAATTAGAGATTTTTGGAATGGTCCAAAATGTTTCAAAATTACAGCATGTTTACCTCTGCCACAAGCAGCAGGGAACCGATCCCTTGGGGAGTAATTGGTAGAAACCTACCCCTAACAAAGAGTGAAATGGAAGTTGTGAATTAAAATTACGAAATAAATCGAAAATTGAAGAAATATGGAAAAGGTTGGAGAAACATTAAAATTATTAACCTATAAAGACTGTCTAATTAGCCATGGGAGGTTAGGACAAATTAGATAGGGAATTCAATTGGTGGCAGGGAGAAAAGTAAAATCTGAAGATGCTGCTAAGTGGAATGTTTTATACCACATTGGCAAAGAAAAGAATTCTAAAAATAAGCTATTATGAAATGATATGCCAGAACTCGGCCCCGGCAGGAATCCTCGTGGGACAATTGGAAAACTATGGGGCCCCCAGCATATTAGAACATTATAGTTACATCGGACAAGTTAATTGGTGTGTCCAATGGACGGAAGCAAAGCCACTTACAGAAGTATCTCAAACCAGCACTTCTACAAAACTTTGAGCCACAACAGAAAATTGAACTGCACCCAAATTCTCACCTGTGACACTCAGAGAATCAATTAGTTTGGCACCGGTCAGAATGCTTATAAAATGGGTTGTGAGTGTAGAAACTTAACCATACAATTCCAGAAAAGCTTTCCCAAGCAGGACCAAGGGTAAACTTTGAGCTGTAAGGATACAACTATCAAAAGCCCAGAAAATTTAGTATGGATTATGGGACATGGACAATGGACAACACATTTACCGTTAGACGGGCCTGTAACACAAAATTACCTTAGGGTTCCCACATTATGTCCTTTCTGGAAACAGTCTAAATTAACGCAAAAGAGATGCAGTCACGAACAAAGAGAGAGACAAATGAAGTAGCAGAGAACTAGGACTGAAACAAGAAATGGCATGAACCCTCATCAGGAGTTAAATTTGATGGGTACTGAATCCTTGTTGCACCAATTTCACATATAAAACCGAGATGCTGTACAAATTATTAGGACAAACTGAGAGGCTAGCCGCAGTTACAAAGAAAGGATTTTAAGGATCTAAATTTTGCAATTACAGGCAACTACTCGAATGACAATACAAAATAGAATGGCATTAGATATGCTGTTACTAAGAGCATGGAGTGTGTGGTTATCTCAATGATAAAATTGACCATTGTTGTATCTATCCCGAATGTGACAATTGATGTAGAAAAGGACATCTCTCAATTGAGAAGTGTAGAAGGAAAAGTTAAAGAATTAGAAAAGAGGTAGAACATAATTGGGTCGGTGTTTGTTTCAATCCTTCGGCTCCAAATTTCTGGATGGATCTCGTCAATAATTCAATATGCTATCATGATATTGATCATTGTATTAGTTGTTATTGGAGTCTTTAAGTGTCTCACAGGAGTTATCACCAGAGCGGCTGCACACCAGGAGACTGCTCACGCAGTTACCCATGCTCCAGGACACCACCTCCTCCATACAAAAATACAGTGCAGCTGGTGAGATTTCAAGTGAAGACCAGAATATTTTGAGCATTCCTGCAAAAGATTGAGTGATGCTCAAAGGGGGATTTTGTTGCAAGTATAAACTTTATATATTAATTTAGCATTAGAAGTAGTTATGCTAAGGGTTGTCTTATAAACTAGGCCCTGTGTTGGCAGACTCTGTACTATTTAGTTAAAGCCAATTATCTGTATGTACTGATGTAAAACTTGCTAAGACAGTAGAAATGTTATCTTATGAGTCGTTCATTGTTTGTCTACATGATGTATGAGACTTATCTAGGAAGGGATGTAACAATTTATTACTAAAAGAAATGTAGGGGGACTGGAGAAACCTTGAGAAAATCATGTAGGGGTAGTGAAGCAAAAAGATCAAAGAGTGAAAGAATTCTTTTAGAAGGGTATTTAAGCCCTGAAGAAATGTAATTAATTTGGGCTCTGACTTTGGACGCTAGTCCTCAGACCCCAGGGCCCTCAATAAAGCACGGCACTAAACAACTCTGTTGTTTCGTGTCTCTTCTTCACTGTCGGGCAACACGGGGGCAAGGAGGTCGGACCCCGACAGAGCATCCCCCCAGGGCCGAGGAAGATGGACCCTGACAGAACGTTGCCCCGGAGGTGAGAAGTGTGGACAACGGCAGATCATCGCCTCCTGGCAACCGCGGACACGGACAGAGCATCACCCGGGGTGAGGGCAGATACGGGCGTGTCTTGGTTTAGAGCAAAGTAGGGGAAGAATCTCCAAAAGGAACCCCCTAAGCAACAAACTCTCCAAACTCTTCCCCCTCCCACCACCGGCTTCGGGAAAATTTTCCTCAGAGAAAAAGTCGAAAAAACTTGTTTATTTAGCAAACACACAGAAAAATCTCTCCCCAACGCAAGAAAAAACCAGCCACGGGTGACGCAGCAAACTTCACCCGTCCAAGTGGATGTACAGCCTCAGGACGTCTCCGGTGCCGGGGAGGGCAGAAACGCCGATATTTCTTTGTCACGAGCAGGTGCCCCGGCCGCTTTTGATGTTCCAGGTCGTCCAGGATCAGGTTCACGTGGTATTCCCTAGCTAATAAGGGAAGGGAAAATAAAGCGAAGCAGCCTAAGCAAAGTGGGGGGCGGAAGCAGCAGCTAAGCAAGCAGAAGCAGCCAATAGCGGCCGAGCCGCGCAGGGGGGGAGAGGGGGCAGCAGCTTGCGAGCAGCGCAGCGGCAGCAGCTCACCGATGGGGAGGGGCACTGTCTAGCTAGACAAAACAAACCCTCCAGGCATGAGCAGCACAGGATAGTGGATACAAAGCACTGCAACGTCACCCCAGGACAGGGGGTGAGCCTCTTCCGGGGGCAAAGGATGACGGATGCCGATAGCGCTTCTCCCTCAGCCAAAAGGCGACAAAGACAGCACAGCCTGCCAAGGTAAGGTGGATGGAGAGCACACCGGCAAAATCGGAGGGGGTGGACACCACCCGCCTCAACAAAGCTAAGGACAGACAAGCACCGGGCAGCGAGGGACCGCCGCCCCCCCCAAATCGGAGGGGTCTGGCCATCGCCCAGGTTCAAAAAAGCTAAGGCCAAAATAAAATTGGCAAAAATCACATCAAGTGCTGTGCCTGATCTTTGCTCTCCCAACGAGTCCCTCGCCACCCAAACCAAGCTCAACGCCTCCCACTGCCCCATGAAGAGGAGGATGGAGACCTTCAGCCGGGCAGGGAGCGCGGGGGCCCCAGGGATGTCTCCGTCCCCCTCCTCTTTGGGCGGTCCTGGGGTGTTTCGGGCCTCTCCTGAGGGGAATGGCAGGGCTGGAGGTCTCTGGCCATGTTGATACTG